>JAPYZA010005417.1:0-33691 GCA_030522685.1 Eupelmus azureus
TGACTAATTTAGTCTAGAAATGTCCTAAACAAATTTCCAATAACTAAAATCAAAGTTGAGAAATCAAAATTCAATTTGTCATTTTCAGAATAAAGAATTAATAATTAGAACGAAAGTTATGCTTGTTTAAAATCGAGCAATATAAGTGAACCGAAAATCATGTAAATTCCTACTTGCAGAATCCAACTAAAGATGAATTAACTTAATCATCGATCCATTATTGACAGAGCAAGTACGGCTTTGAATGACTATACAACAACGTTAGATATCTACAACATCTCCATTTATTCTTTTAAAAACCAAATGTCTTCGTTTACGTATATTCGAGTTTAATTAGTTTTGATTTAAAGTAATTTTGACTTAAATTTAAATTTAGATTAATATCTTGTATCAAACTGTTCACTTTAAGCAAAATCACTTAATTTATATATACTTTGTAAAAGGGTTTAAACCCGTAAATAGAGAAAATAAATAAATAAATAAAAATCTTTCATGTTGCAAAATATTTGAATATTTATAACTTTGTTTAAGTAGAAATTTAAATTAAAACTATTTTCACAAATTCATAGAATAATATCTGAAGATTTTAAATATTCAATAAATAAGTATTTAGCCAATATATTGGCTTACCTCATGACCGACATTTTGCCTATGATTAATCAATGATATAAAATACCTTTTACACCAGTTTTATGAATGCGATATTCTCATTAAAATCCCGATCCTCTAAAGGTTAATAAAATAACAATAAGTACAACCGAGCGAGCCTTAGCAAGCGTGGAATTTCTTGCTAGTATATTATTATTTGCAATTCCCTCTTTATAACTTTTATTGTACGCTCATTAACAAATTTTATCTAAATGACATGTGCTATAAAAAATAGTCTATTATTTTTCAAATATGCTACATTACCCCAACTAAATGCTTCTGTATACCCAATTAACACTTATTGTCATAATTCTGAAACCTTATACATTTTTGAATTTCTAAAGAACAAATGAAAATTTTGAAAAACCTACAAAATGTGATAGCCTGGATGTTTCTTACAAAGCAGCAATATGAATGGTTGGCGGTTTCAATATCTTTATGTATAAATCAAAATTCAACCTGGTAGGTAATGCAACTTAAAAACATATTAACAAATGCTCCAAAATTCCTTATATTTGATTTAGATTTAAAATTTATTTTCTTCCTTTTTATTAATTTAATTTAATTATAAACTGTAAGTGAATAACCTTTTAATGTAATGTAAAGCTAAATAGAACTTATTAATATAGCTAATTAAAAATGATTGATATTTTTTTCATGAGTTAAAAAATTATTGTTTTAAAATACTATATATCGTAAATAATAAAATTATTTTAAAAAAGTAAAAAATTTTAATTTTTTGGTAAGTTTAGATGGGGTAGGAAGTTGAAAATAAAAGATAACCATTTTTTTTATTAACTAGAATAATTTATTTTTCGTCACGGTAGAAAAAGGAGAATGTATCTTAACACACGGACTGCATTGTACTCATATATATATACATAAATATACATATACATATACAATTACATACAATCCTCAATCGAATGTTACACATAAAACATTACAAATCGATTTGCTTTCCATAATAGTCCTTCGCGTGTGTGTTTTCTCTGCTTAATTAATGATTTTCTTCTGTATCGAGGTACAACCTGTGTGCTCAAGCAAATTTTTAATCTGGCACCCTTCTTTCGTCAAACTCGCTTTTTTTTACAAAAATGCATACATACGTAGCTCGAATGTTTCTCGGAGTGATATTTCAGGCCTTACGGCGTGTGACGGAATTGACGGTTGTGAGTGTGTGCCTGGAGGGAGAAAGTCAGAGTTTCAGAAAAGGAAAAGGAAGAAGGCTGAAAATTTTTCAAGGGAATGGATTGACGGCTTTTTTAGCCTCTTTTTTCTTCGTTTTTAACAATTTCGGATCTTTGTTTTTCGTTCGCTCGACTCTTTCGGGAGTCCATTTTTGTTGTACAGGAAAACACATCTTTCGAAAGGCATCGATTGCAATGAGCCTCGCAAAAAATCGATGAATCTTCACACAAACTTAAACATTTTAAAACAAATCATTAATTCAATAACGAAAAATAGAACAGTATAAAAGTATAAAAAGAAGTCAATATGATAATATTATATTAAAAAAAAACCATTAAAAGACACGGAAAAATTGATTGTTGGCAATATATAAAGATTATTAACTCAAAAACCAAACGACAATAAATGGAAAATGTTTTTCGACGCTTAAAATCTGTGTGAAAATTCCAAGTAAGCCGATCGATAAGCGACAAGCGGCTGTCGAAAGAAAAAAGAATATGATTGCGCATCTAAAAAGCTTAATGTTATTACAGACGAAAAATTCGTAAAAGCGCAGCTTTTCCGTGATTCCCGTTCGTTCTTTCTGCTTTCGATAGTCTCCTTCTTCCTCCTCGTCTTCGTCTACTTTTGCGCTCGTATAAACTTGCCGAATTACTCCACGCGACTTTACATTTTTTTCTGGCTCTCTCTCCCTTCAATGTCCCTCTCTTATACAATTTTCTGGTTTCCCACTTTTAAACAGCGTACATCCACTATCATCTCGTAGTTACCTCTTTTAATAAAGTTTATTAACCCCTCTTTTAACTTTTTTTATTCATTTTTTTAACGCACACACAAAACCCAACTCAAGAATTTCCGCTCTTTTTTCTTTCCATTAAAAACTTTACACATATGCGATTTGTTTTTTTTTTACTTCTTCACTCATCTTCAATGAATCTTCTTTCAAGAAAAAAATCGCGAGCTCCTATTTTCTGCTTATAATATATATAATAAGAAAAGAAAAATTGTTATGCCGCTTGATTGACACTTCTCCTTAATATTTCTTTTTTCCGTACTTTTTTTTTAATAATGCCTTGACGCGTTTACATTCAAATAGACTTTACTTTAAATAGTTACACAGTAGTAAATTTTCTTTCGTGGACGACCTTTTTATCATCAAAAATCTTTTACAAATATTTCAGTGAGGAATTGTTCTTCGCCTTATCTTTTTACCATTAAAATTTTTTTTTTAATTTAATGCTCTGAAAATTTTCTTATCGCTCTCACGCATCCGCAGGCATAATTTATTTCATGTAGCACAAATTTTTCAAACCTTACATATACGACAAAATACTTAATATTAATTGTGTACCATAAAAGTAGACTTTCGATTTTCTCATTTCGAAAAATTGAAAGGTCCAAAATCTAATTGCAAAACGTTGCGTGAGAGCGACTAATCCCAAATATTTTTTCCAATCTTACCTTACATGTTACTTATTTTTTTAGATCCCTTCATGCAAAAGAAAAAGATGCGTGCATTACCAAGCCTTAAAAATGTCATCTGAAAATGGCGATTTCTCCTATTTCCCACTTTTCTGATATTTATTATATTAATTTTTCCAACCCATTTATAGATTAATAAAAATGCGGTATGAACCAGTGTACAAAGAAAAAGAAAACACAACGGCAATTCTACTATTTATTTTTCATTTCTATTTAACGCTAATTATGTCGGACAAAAACTAACAGATTTCGGAATTAATAACAAACCAACGGCACGCACGAGCGCTTAAAAAGTTCTCTTTATACATTATTTCGTACTTATGATGTTTTCCTTTTTTATTAACTTTCCGAGCACTCGCGCAACCGAAGTATAACAGAGTTTTCGGCCCTGATGCATTTCTATCTTTCTGAATGCGCGCGCTCGCGACTCTTCCACAACCTTTCGTATGCCCCAATTATTAAATTAAAGTATCATACTCAAACAAAAAAGAAAGATCGTTGAAAAATCGCGCGTGCTCGCAATGGTGGCGCTTTATTTACACGCGGAACGGAATAAGAAAGGAAATGTTTTTCTCTCTCCACCGTCCATGTCGCGTCAGGGCACGCGAACACAATTCTATGTTAACTATTTGACATTTAACTATTTCCTATTGTGTGGCGGGTCGTTTTAATCGTTCTTCACTCTTTTGATTCTTTTGCGTTACAATCATTTACCAGGAGAGATTTTTAAACGGTTATTTCGCTTCATTATCTTTTTGCTCGTCGCCGTCGCGTCAGCGTCGCAAGTCCGTCGCTATTTTTCCTTTATATTCTCGAGGCCAAGAAACAACAAGTCCTGAAATCATTTTTCTTTAACTAATGAGAATTTTAGTTTGAAATATAATTGGTTCGAAAAATCTATTTCAGGCACTCGTGGCTTCTTGACCTTGAGAAATTTCAATTTCAAAAAATAATACACAATGAAGGAAAACAAAAAATCGCGTCGCCGTCATTTATGTTTTTTTTTTTTTTTTTTTTTTTTTTTTTTTTTTTTTTTTTTTTTTTTTTTTTTTTTTTTTTTTTTCTTTTTTTTTTTTTTTTTTTTTTTTTTTTTTAATAATCGCAGTCGCACTCACTCGCACAGAAAAATTCAAAACACTTCAGCGCTTTAACTCTTTTTTAAAAAATAAGAAACAAATTGTGGTACTTTTTGTTGTCGATATATCAATATTGTACGCCTGGTTTGACAAAAAAACAAAGAGCAATATTTCCTACACGAAGGAGTATCGTCACGTTTTTGCTTCTCTTTAACCTTGCATATAAAATACGCATATCTCGTATCTGTAATTTGCTCTGTATAATAATCTATTGCAATATAATATGTCCGTGTATTTCGCAGCCTATCTATTTGTTTATTCATATCACCTGTAGTTGTGTGTACATATGGAATTTTTCCCGTTTTACTATATTTTCGCAAATATAATCAATACTATTGGTTTTACTAGTGGCTATTTCGCGGATTTACAATTGTGTGTAGATAGATATATATCTCCTGTAAAAAAGTGTATTGTACATATCATCGTCTAATAACATTTGCAATATACAAAAAAAGAAAAAAAAGAATAAACAACAAGAAAAAAATCATCTGCTGAGGTTCAACGGCTCTTAGATACAAGAGGAAGAAAAAAGACTTTGAAAAGATCTATTGTTGCTGTTGGGATTTGCATAATAGACGCGAGGTAGATAACACATATCCAATCGAATACAAAAACGCGCGTGTCTTTGCTCGGGCGCTCGTTACTCGACCCATTTCTTCTTATCTTTTTGTTTCTATTCCCCATATCTGCATCAGCGCAGTTATCCTTTCATTTAAAAAAAGTCAACCTCATCATCATTATTTAATTATTTCATTTTAATAATGTAAAGATCCGTGTCTATTGTAACAACTATTGCACTTATGATTTGCTGTAACTGTAATATAATTAACGGTGTATAGAAGAAAGACTGTCAATATTTCTTAATAATTAATATGATTTTTTTTTCATTTACGAAGGTACATTTAATGCCTTTCACGTTTCACTTACGTCTGATTTCCAATTAATTATCACTCTCTTTCATCACATCACATTGTATCACGCACGCACAAAACATACGCAACATTTATACTCTCTCACATACTCTCACTTCTCCCTTTCCGGTTTATCTTTCTGTACTTTGCGAATATTTGTTTTATCGTTTTAATGAGAAAATATATGGCGTTTATGCTTGTCTTGTATGAAATACATTTTTCATACTTTGTAAACGTTTACAATATATAATATTTGTTTTGTCGTGTGAGTTTGTGAGTGTGTGTAAAAAAGGGGGGGTGGGCGGGACTATTTATAAGTTTCTTGTTTTATATATAACTTTATGCGATATACGTGCGACTCATAACGTTTTGTCCAAGTATCTCTTCTCAGATAGCCGAAAATAAAAATGGAAAGCGTGCTGATTTTTATGTATATAATCATGAATTTTTTTCCGAATTCCTTTCCCTTTAAAACCAAAAAAAAATATAACGGATCTCGCCTAGCTCTACTAGTCCTTCTTTTTCTTTTTGCTCTCTTTCTCTCTCTTCCTGTAGAATAAAATTTTCGGATACAAGAATGTCTTTTTATTTTTTTTTTTGTTTTAATAGCATCGGGCAATTCCTCACGTTTCGCGTTACTAAATTTTAAAACCAAACTTTAGTGGGAGCTATCCCTCCAGAAGACCAGCCAGAAAAGCATTTTTCATTCATTTTCATTTACTATAACTTTAATTTTATTATCTTGCCAAAAATAGTGACCTCAAGAAAATTTTGTCAAAGAAATTTTTCCCCTTGAAATCGATCGTTGCGGGTCCGAAAGATTTGTGCCATTTTTGTTGGTGCCACGGAAGTGATACGTTCTCTTTTTCTTTGTGCGGACTCTAGCACGCGCCGTTTTTGAAGGGTCAATTTTGCATCTGGAGGGAAGCCGCCTACTATTTTTCAGTGCCTTAATGCCTATGTACGTTATTTCCTATGCTTTCTTGTACTTAATAATGATTATCCGTAATATGTAATATGTATTTAGTAAACCTTTAAACATTATCCACTAAAAAAAAAGAAACACCGTATTATATTTCTTTTAAGATTTCGCCGAGAATTCTCCAATGTGCCTTGCGCGCTTTTTCATCAAAACTTCGGAAAAAGGGGGTACATCGAATAAAGTAGCGATTTTTTCGAAAAAAGAAAGAGAAGTTATCTTTTTAATAATCTTCTGTCTAAAATTAAAGTTTTTGAAATTCACACTTAAAAATGGAGAAGGATTAATCTATGGTGTTGATTAAAACTTGTTAAAAGTTTCGATTTGCTTCAATTTCTCTCCCTTTTTCCTCTTTTCCTACTTTCATCAAATCGCGGTGTATCTGTGTTTCCGAAAACTGCCTGACAATGTGATTTTCAAATATTCCGAGAGAAAAAAAGTATATTACTCTATTGAGTCAATGTGGAAGGAGGGTGTGAGGGGATATACAAATCATTACATGGAAAGCTTTTTATTTTCCGGGAATTAAAAAAAAAAAATGAAAATGAAAAAAGCATGAAAGAAATCGAAAATTGAAAGTAAACTATATGTATATGTAATGAAATAAAAAACAACAACGAATGTTTCAAACGGTAGATGCATGAAATCTCTCGAAGTAGCAAATCAGCAATCATCATCGAAGACACAAAAAACTAGTAGTAAATAGTAGGTAATAGTACCAGAAACATTAATAGTAGTGGGTAAGGTTATATAGTAGAGGAAGTTTATGTGTAGAATAATAGCGATTATAAAGTAGTTTAACTAAAATAGAGAAAAAAAATTATGGTGAAGATTATCGTAAATCTGGGACTCGCTGACGGGCACAAATTTCCTTTTATTATTTTACTCTTTTCCTGCTGTCCTGTCTTCGCGTAGCCTACTCTATGCGCAAATCGAGTCCCGAGGTGAAAAATATTAAAAAAAAAAAAAAAAAAAACAGCAAGTGCGAAGCGAATGCAGACGCAACGGAGGTCGTCTCCGTCGTCGATGCGAACTTCTATTTAAAAAAAGACAAAAAAATTCTTAAGCATCAATTATTACAAGTATCAATAAACGATTAAGTGGCGGATCGGCGTCGTGTCGATCCCTGCTATCGACTATTACTTATTTTTTTATAACCATATGCATGCAACCGTGTGTTTCATTTACACATTTTTTTTATAGATATATATAATTCTATACTCGGTGTGAATTCGGGCATCCACCCAGCGCTGTGCTAGGTCTGCGCGCAAACGTCCTTTTTCATTTTTATATATTTCTTATTTCTTTCTTTTCATCCACTTTACTTCATTATATCTTTCATTAGACATATAATATATAAATCGAGTTTTTTCCCATATTTTTTCTATAATATAATATAGCTTTATTTTTGTCTCTCAATATAAAAGTTTTTGACTTCCCTTATCTGCTGCGATATTTGGATCCCATTTTTTGTTTGATTTATGATTTCCTCCAAGTACCCTTTTGCATTTGTATATACTTTTTTTGCTTTATCTTTGACGAGAGTTCATTACGTTCTTTGCCTTGTTTATCTATTTTGCTGCATCTGCGTATACTTCTTTTTTGTATGCGTGGTGCCAGTTTTTTTCATTTTTTTCAACCTTCGTCGAGCGGAAGGGAAATTTTCAATTGATCCTTCTGCACTGCCAATATCTTGATTAAGAAGAGAATCGAGATTTTGTTCGATATATCCAATTGATACTGCTTTGCTGGCAGCTTTAAGAATCGTTGATCCTTAAAATTTTCAATGGAGAACCAATATCTTTGGTTCTATCGTGGATTATAAAAAAAAATTTTGGGTTTTAGTATTAATGATTGCGTTGACGGCTTCTTCGTTCCTCATATTTTTTCCATTCTCGGATATATATTTTACGTGTACTCAATTTTTTAAGCTTGAAGCAAAAACTCGGTTGAACCTCCTCGATTTTTTCACCTTTTGAAACAAAAGATGTTACATTAAGTTTATATGGGCGAGGAGGCATATTATTCTTTTATTGAGTTTTCGTGCACTGATTTATGATCATTCCCTCTTTGCATCCGTGTTTCACTTATTATTTTGTTTCTATTTTAATAACATCTTACACTGGACAACGCACATCCGATTCAGAGATTTCTTTCTTAAATTGTATAATTCACCTTCAATAATTACTATTAACTTTAACTATTTAAATGTCTGTTCTGTATATGTATATATATAAATATATATATAAATATTTACAAAAGTGTGTGTCTGTATTAAAGAATAAAGTTATTACATACCCGCGCGGTTTCCCCATTAATGCCCATTCGTCGGCAACAATTAGATAATAGATAATATATTAATGCATCCTACAACGTGTTCTCATTTGCCTCGACCAAGACCCACTAACACTAAGTAAAAAGCATTTTTTTTTAAAATAGAAAATTTTTAGCTTATCTTATTTCCTTATATTAATCATTTTACTTTTTGTCACAGCAGGACTTGGTCGTGGTTTCACGCAATATTTATCTGTATCGTTTTTTTTTGTTACTCATTGCTTTTTTATTCGTTCGCGTATCCAATATATTATCTGTTTACCGATTATATCACTTAAACCGTTCCTCCCATTCTCTCACGTAACAACAATGCCCAACTGTATGCTTTATAAGGCCTTCGATGCCATTCGCAGAGTCACGTAGTCGAGTTAAATCGCCACTTGATTCGCACGAACGAGCTTCTCGCTGTTCCTTCTATTTATAATTATTGTTTATTGAACCCGTCAATAGTCATTAACAACGTTAAGTAGAATAATTAAATCTTTTTTATCTCATTGTACTGATTAGTGCGGTGAATCGAGCGGCGATCAGGCTCGAAACGTCAACTCAGACGCGGCAGTTTAGATACACGATATTCGTCTACTACCCTGATCGTAGCGCGTCATCAGAAATCGCCGCGTTTCCTTTTTGCATATAAAAAAAAAAGAAAAATAAATCACTAACACTAAAGCCCAAAAAATACGATGAAGTATTAATAATTAATAAGGAAAACGACCGATCGCATTAAAAGTCAATCTCGACTCGATCCTCCTCTTAAACTTATGCGCCTATCACTAGATTTAAGATTCTTAATATTAGCAACCATTGTTCTCGCGCTCGCATAGCGTAGCCCGCAGAGAGACGAAAAACGGTTTTCCGTACGATCAGTAAAGAAAAATCCTACTTCCGTCTCGACTTTGCGTTAAACGGTAACTTTCGTTCACTTGGCTACCTGCTTTTCTATGTTTTTTGTGTGTATAAATGTTTGGCTTGTACGGCAGAATTCGACTTTTTCTAAACATGCGTTTTCTCGTCTGTCTCGCGATGATTGCTGTGTATCTTGTATGTGTGTTAGTGCCGGTGCTTTGCGAAATACTGAGGAGTATTTCTACGGTATACTTTTTTTTGTCGTGGTATCGAAAGTTGAAACTTCGAGGTCTTTTTTTAGTTTTGTTTATCTGTCCTCGATAGCCGAACTTTCGATTACCTTTAGTTTTGATTAGATTTTTTTAGGGCTGGTTAGGATATATCGCGAATCGCGTAGCTGTTACGCGTTAGACGCGTCGATGCTCGTTCTGTTCTGATTCTGATTCTGACTCTATTCTTTTCTTCTTAGCCAAATTTTATCCCGACTTTTTCTTTCTTTCTTTTTTGTTTTTGATAACTGGGTCTCCGGATTCCGTGAGTGCCAATTTGATGATATATTTTGGTTTGCGGTCGATCCTCTGCGGAAAGAACTAACACCCGAAGTCACCCCGTTCCAAAAAAAAATTTATTTTTATACTTCACCCTTAAAAGAATTATTAGAAAATATTCAAAGAAAAACATCAATTGATATTTTTTCCCTAATAAAAATGACGCGATGGCGTTACGGCCGTATCGAGAATTTTAAATACTTTTATTTCTTTTTAAATAAACTAACATTTATGATTTAGGAGTTAACCGATTTTGTACATTTCTTTTATAGCGGTAATCCCCGACCGCGATGAATTTCTTTTTTTTTTTTTTTAAATTCTTAGAATCATCTATAACTTTAAAGACTCACTCTATTCTCTGCTCTTTAAGTTACTATATTAATAATTCTTTTTCTTTAATCTTCACGCGTCACAATCTAAATAATTATTAATTCTCTCTTTAATTTGTACACTTATTTTTTGTCTATCTCGAGCGTGCTTTTGGGATTTTTCAGCGGCAATTTTTTTTCTTGTCGATTCATCATCTTCTTATCATTTGTGTCTGCGAGACTTCGAAATTTTTATCCTGCTTTCCAAAAGTAGAAATTTCTTCCCTTTTTTTATCTCGTATACCCGCGGGATCTTCGCATCTTGCCTAGACTTACATCGAACTTTTCGAGGAAAAAGAAATCGTCGAACGCGACGAACGAACGAGCACGTTGATTGGTCGGAACATGCGCTGTGCATTTTTTGTTTATATATTTTGTTTTCAGCTTTTTTCGAGCTAATGCTGGCTTCTCAGCATTCTTTCTTTACTTTTTGGCGTGGATCTGCTCTCGAAAGACTCAGGTCCGAAAGGGTGTGTGGGGGTGGGAATGATAAAAGTTGCTCTCGATTGTTTCTTCTCTTCTCGTGGGTGGTGTGAAAGAAAAAAAATATTTTTTGAATAATTTTTATCTTTGCTTTTACTTGTGCACGTGTATATGCGATTCAACTGTTATCAGAAAAAAGGTCTTCTGCTCTTTCTTCTCTTCCTCCGTGTTTGGAAAATTCGGTTGTTTGCTTGCTTGAAAAAAGAGGAGCATCAAGTACTTTTTTCGCTACTTAGCTTCTAAAACTTCGGCTACTTTTAGAATGTCGAACGGATAATTTTAAAAATGCCCTTAATTGTTGATTTTTACGTTGCTGTGGTTTACGGAACTTGCGAGATATGCAATATCGCGCGTCGAGTTGTCTATTCTACGTGTAGGATATGCTGTCCTCGACGGCGAAATTTCGGCTTTTTGTTATTCATTTTCTCCTTAATCCCTTGGCACTTTCGTTTATCAACGTTTTTTAACACTTTTTTTCACCTTTTCAAATGTTTTTAAACTTTCACTTACGTATCGCTAAAATTCACTTGCTTGCCTTTCGTACCCACCATTCGTCTGATTTTCCATTTAAATATTTACGCTTGATAAATAATTTGGCAAGTCGAGGCCGGAGACGAAGGCGCGGCGCGCGAAAAGTCGACAATAATTTTCTTTCATAGTTAATAAAAAAAAAAAGTATGACTCGCGTCGACGCTCGTCTACGGCCTCGTAGCTCGCCCTCACCATCGAAATATATTAATTAATTATATTATACAATTTTTTTTTCATATGCCGACTGCAAAAAGCCCACTCGTACCCGCGGCGCTACGCTTCGCGTGCAGTGCAAAAAACTGCTAAGCAGCGAGCGCCGATTCCAACGTCACCCACTCGCTTTTTGTCACACGAAGCTCTAGATATACACGCACTCTCGCATTCTCGCGCACACGTTGCACTATAACGCTATATGTAATTACTTATCGTTTCACGTAAAAAAGCACGCAAACTCACTTGCACACGAATTACACACGCACTCTCTAGCCACAGCCACCAAAAAAGCGCGCGCCCGTTCTAATCCCTTTTAATATCGTTAAAATTCATTAAGTTATTAAAAAACATCTAACAAAAAATCGAAAAAGAAAGATTCCACTCAGATCTTTCCAACAATGTATCAAAAATAAACTTATACTCTTAGCTCTTTGTTTCGCCACGTTACTTTTTTTTTAACACTCTTTCATTCCCTAACTCCCCGTTTCTCTTTACTTCGCATCATAGCTCTCTTTTAATTTTAACTTCTTTAATCCTTTGCGCGCCCTTTTGTTTACGTAAATATACACACGATTCTGCGAGAGAGAAAGAGCGGAGAGCGAGAAATACGGATGCGACGTTTTCGCTCCGTAAATCTCGTCGTTCCCTCCGTGTATTCATCACGTACGGTGATTTTACATCGTTTTTTTTATTATCACTTCCTCCCCGCTTCCTGTGCAAGATTCACAAACTCGCGTCCTTATCTCTTTCTTCACATTAACTCTCTTTTTGTACTAAATGCATACTGAATGTCGCGAAGTCGACGGGACTTATTTTGGACCCTTATAGAAGTGAAGGGGCTAAATGTAGGGGGGGCCACGTCGTTCGGGACCGTGCGTATCCCTTCTTGGAGAGGAGACCACGCGAAATGTGTATGTTTCAGTGGAAGATTCAGCTAACCGCGAAATTGCGCGCTCAAGAAACTTATTGCATCTTATCGCCCCGTATGCTTTGATGAAATCGACTTGTTGAAATCGTTCGTACGAATCCGAATATTTCGACTAAGTTGATTTTTGTTAAAGCCTAGGGCATAAATTGTAAGTTTTCAACGAGCGATTTCACGGCGCGTTGAGATTGGTCAGTCCGATATTTTTTGTTTTTTTGTATGGCGTTTTGGTGTACCGTTACCGAAAAATAGAAGAATTATTTTTCGATACCGGTGTCCAAAGCCCGGGAGCGGCCGCTTTCAACACGATCGTCAAGGATAACTTCTCGTGTACTTTGAGTTTCAAAGTTATGCATTGAACGAGCGATTTTATACTGGCAACCCAACCCCGTATGTGTTACTTTCGAGTAATTTGTTTAGTGTCCAATAACCCAATTTGTGTTTTGTGTTATCGCATAATTCTGTGCTGAATTAATCGTCAATGTTTCAGTATCGATTAATAAGGTACAGTTTATCTAGAAGACTAAGTGTTCCTCGAAGTCTATATTATCATTTTTTTTTCATCATGCTCTTTGTTAACTTTTCTCATCATGCTTCTATCGCGCGCGCCAACCTTAATCGATAATTAATTACTTATCAATTAATAGTATTAATTTTTGTTTCAACACACGCACACTCACACATTATTACATTCATGGTAAAGTAAAAAATCCCTGAAGACTTTTTCCTTATAAATCCGTGACTCAACCCTATAAACCTATATAAATCGAATCCATTTAATGTCCTCTTTCTCTCAACCGCGCTCGGTCGGTCCAGGCGCGCCACCCTTCGAAGGGTAGAGTGTCGGGCTCGACCGTTTCGTTCACATCCCCTTACTCGTTTGATAACTTAATCGTCAACCTCGATCCACTTCCGCGTTCTCAATCGAGTTTTCGCAAGGAACTTCACTAATACGAAAAAAAAACTTCATAACCGCTTCTTTGGTATTACGGCGCGAGGCTCTCGGCGCTGCCGAGATTAATCCTCCGTGTCCTCGCCGGAGCCTCGTCCTTCCGCCCCTTAAAAAAATTTTTTTGTTCTCTTCGTAAAATTCTTAATATTCTACGCTCTATGGATGATCTCTTCTATCTTCTTTCGGAGTCTCTGGAAAAACGTGGCATGCGGTTGTCTTCTTCTTTACTTTTTGTTTTTCTTTCTTCTGTGTAATGGATTCCTTACGGTTGCAATCGAAACGAGCCGAAGTGGTGCTCAGCTTACTGCCTTTTTTCTTTTAAATCTGGATTCGTTTTGTATATATCATATATTTATTATGTGCTTAAACTGATGGCGGTGATCGGTTGGCAGTTTCTTCTTATGTTTCTTGTGTTTCGTTTTTTTAGGTTTTGATTGATTACATTTTTCTTTCTGATGGTGCAGCTTCGTGGTTTCTTACGTATTACAGCAATAGTACCCAGTAATAGCATAGCATAATAATAATAATAATAGCAGCAGTTTTCTAACGGCTTCCTTTCTTGAATAAACATAAAAATCGTTACCTCTCATCCTCACTCATTCTGCACAATATTATAACTTTAATATTAGGTAGACTTGTTTAGATTACTCAGATTCATCTTATATTCACCAGCTATCTGCTTCATCTCATTTCACTTTTCTATTTTTTATCTTCTTTCTTCATTTAATTATTTATTTTAAATCTTTAACCGTAATGAATGAGGTAATAAGGTTATGTGTCTTTTTGCCCCTTTATCATCAATCATCAACATACATAATTCACCGTCGGCGCACTTTATTCTCTTCTTTATCTCTACCCACGGCCAGAACGCGACAACAAACCCAAGTGTGTCTTATGATTAGTCTTTCAATATATATTCACATTCCTCGTATTTTCCACTTTACAAAAGCAAAAACTTCAAAACACACGTACACCGAAGCAGCTGGTTGTCGTCGCATCTGTTGAGTTTAGAGCTCAGGCCGAGGTATCAGACGGACAACGTTCTTCGTTAAAATTTTAATCATCTGTTATTTATCCTGTTTATTTCTTCAAAAAGCACATTATTTTCATTAAATCTCGCTGGTCATCCTGCCTCTAAACTTCGTCATCCTCTTCCCTCATTGATCCGTTTACCAAGATTTCCTTTCGTGAAAAAAAAATCGTCACAGAGCTCTCGCGCGCTCGGTGCTTGGGGCTGGCTGACGCGTGGGTTACTGGCTCTGCTGCTGCTGGGGCTGTTGCTGTTGCTGCTGAGAGGATGGCTGCGACGAGGGCGACGAGTGGCTCGACTGCTGCTGTTGCTGGGGCGTCGTGCAGCCGCCCGGCTGGGAGGTGGCACTGCCGTCCCGCCGCGAGCGCGCACCGCCTTCCTGGCTGCTGCCTCGGGCAGCTCTAGCACCCGGGAGCGCGCCGGGTACGCCGGGGATGCCGGTCACGCTGCCGGGTACGCCCTGGCCTGGCTGCACTACCATCGCGCGGATTCTACGCTGAGCCGACTGCGGATGGAAAAAACAATTTGTTTATTAATGAGTTGATTGACATTTTTTAGGAATGAGAAAACTATTAATTTTTATTGTAATTGAAAAACTCGTTTTACTGACGTTAGAAAACATTATTTATATTATAATATATTTTTTGAATTTTTCTCAATATCAAAGTGGTGAATGCTTAATTCAACTTTCATGAACAACGCGTTAGATAACAGCCATTGTGAAGCTAACATAATGAGCGTGGACAGTACAAAAGGCCATTCCATTCACTTTGCTATTTATATATAAGCCAAGTGGTAGAATTTAAAAATCCTTCTCAGGAATGTACATCGTATCAAGCTCACTGCGTAATTCATAAAATTCGCAATCCACCCAAATTCCAGCAGTGTATACCCTCCAGTTTTATCGAATTCGAAGATACACACCTGAACAGAGAAGAATGGGCCGATGATGTGGACGGTTGTCTCCTCGTCGGCCGAGGGTGGCGTGGCCTGCTGCTCAGAAAGTTTGATGACGCTGCCAGTGACGCGCTGGAGCTCCCTAACGTTCTGGCCGCCTTTGCCGATTATCCGGCCAACCTGGGCCGACGGCACGAGTATCTCGACGGTAAGCCTAACGTCCTCGGTGCCCGACACGAAGCCCTCCTCGCGCATCTTCTCGAAGATCAAGTACTGAGCCTGCGTCGGAAGAATAATTATTAGAATTGGTTTTTTTTATTGTTGCTAAGATTTGTTTGGCTGGTTGATTATTGTGATTGCTGTGCTTTGTTAAATGTCAAAATAATTTGTTTAATAGACTTGAGGTTAGATAAATATTCGTTAATTAGTTCAGTCAAGATGCAAAAAAATAATTACGTTAGTCCTGTTTAATTTTTCGATCTAAATAAAATTATTCTTACTTTGAGGGTTTACCTATTGTTAGACTAGTTTATTTTTGAATGCTTATAAATATTCTACAATTTAAAAAAATAAAATAAATAATTTTAATTTGAGTAAATGAAACTATACAATAATTTAAATTAATGCGTTAAAAATCCCAAAGAATACAGTTTGAGTTTATCTAAATGATGAAATATTTGTTTAATGATTTTCAAAAATTAAGAAATTAATAATTTTTATCTTATTTTTTATTGTTAAAAAGATACATGGATTTTTAAACTATTTTCTTATACTAGAATCGGTGAATTACACCAAAATTTTAATTTAAGTATCTTCACCTTGCACTAGAATATTTTTGCAATTTTATAATTTAATATTTTTGTTTTCATAAAAACAACATGTTTATTTATTAATTAATTTCTTATCATTTTTATATGTTGTTTATATAAGTTTACTCATAAAGAAAATCGTTATTCAAATGAAAAAAAAAAAAAAAAAAAAAAAAAAAAAAAATCAGTCATTAATTGTTAATTAATATTAATTATAATTAAAAAAAAAATGTTAGTGGGTTAAACGGAGCTCATTCTCACAGTTAGTGTAACAAGCACGGGACCCATATATTTAATCTCCCTGATTCTTCAAGCAGAAGTCTTAAGAAAACAACAACCGCCCAAATGTCACAGGTTTACTATACATGAGAGCTACTCGTGGCTACGAAAAAACTTTTTTTTTCCGAGACCGAGACTCGAACTCACGACGTTTAGATTACTAGGCAAGCGGTCTACCGACTTAGCTATCGTCCGTCTCTAAAAGCTACTTGTATTTTTTTCTATACATCGAACATTTTCGAATTGAAGTATATAGGGTTACAATTGTAAATCAAATAATAAGATAAACGATTTAGAAAGGTCGATTGTTTTAATTCATTTTGTAAATAAATAATAACATTAAAATATTCAAAATTACATAATTAAAAATTTTTTTTCATATTACTACTTCTCTTATTTTGTTAATTTTATTGAAATATTCCGTCAGTTCTTTAATAATGAAGCAGATCTTTATACTACTCAAGATTTAACAACTTTGATCGAAACACTGAAAATCAGCGCACTTAGTAAAACTAACAGGCAATCTCGAACGTTATCAAAACTAATAAGACAAAAAAGAAAGAGAAAAACGTACCTTCCACTGAGACTCTGGCGAGCCGACGATCGTGACCTTCCTCTCGGTCTGCTGTTCGGCCGGCTTATCGGACTCGAGGGGTGCGATCTTGACGCTGGCCCCGGAGAACCTGATGATGTTCCTGATGTGCGAGCCCTTGGTGCCTATAATGGCCCCGACGCTGTTGTTGGGTATGTATAAAAAAGTCGTCTCCTGGGCATCGCTGGTTGGTACGCCCTGCTGGGCTGGCAGGCTACCTTGGTAGGGATAGGGCGCGGGTCCGGTACCATAAAGTCCGGGACCGCGCGAGCTGTAGCCCATCGAGGCGGTCGACATCATGGCCATTGGGTGCAGGCCCGGGAACATCATGCTCTGGGGCTGTAAAGTTAAGGTTTGGACTTTAGTTTCTTGCTGGATGAGGTTGGATGATGTGGGTAATGGTACGATGGTGATGGACAGGATGTCTGGAGATTATTTATACCGTTTAAATTTTTGTTTTTTTGATTAAATAATTTTTATATTCTAGAATTCCTGTGCATTCCTGTTACTTGACGATATTTCTCATACCAGTGGATAGAAAATTAGCCTGAATCATTTAAGGTTAGTATCAAATTTATTAGTGTTTCCCATAAGACCTGTTAGGTGATTATTAAATGATAAGATATTTTTCTGTCCACTGATTCGATAATTAGATCGCAACTTATAACACTTTCATTTCCATGCAAAGATAGACTACAATAATGACAGTTGACAAAATAAATAAAAATAATAATGTAGCATGAAGAAATATTTTGTATTTAAATATTACGGAGCATGTCGATTTCAAAATTTATATTTTAAGTAGACGAATGTGTTCGTTAATGATGCAACAATACAAAAAGTATGAGTAAAAAGTATCTGTTTGCGGGAAAATGGAGCCGATGCTCACGATTTTGTGTGCGACCGGCAACAAGACCCTCAATTTGCTCTTCCTGCTACATACAAACAGACAGTCTAAGGGCGACTACTGCTCAAACTAATCGCAGGATTTAGATAATAAATATAAAAAAAACAAAACAAAACAAAAAATATGATGTGTTGGAGAAGAAAAAATAAAATAAATAATAAAATAAATAACTCACGAAAAAGTATCCAAATTCTACTGAAACGACTTAAAGTTAGTAATGATTAAAGTTAGAGCTCTGCACGTGACACGTAAAATCAATTAGTAGTTATGAAGATGTAAATTGTGTTAAAAATCTTGTTATATACTACTTTCTTACACCTGTTATAAATCCAAAACATGTAACCTATTCCATATAGTGTGCACAAACATATTAATTATTATCATATTTTTTGAAAATCTACTAAGGTTACATGTTTTGAGAAAGGACGAAACAACAACATAATCTAAATGACTTTACACTTGTTGGTCACAATCAGAAGACGAATAAATACATGGCAAATAATAAGAAAAAAAAGTAACAGCATATTAAAAAAACATAAATGGGGCGAGGGAAAAAAAAATAATAGCAGCAACAGCAGCAGCAAATGAGCTTAAATCGCGAAAGATTCAAGAGCTTAAGAAGATTAGTGGGTTAGCAATGGATAGATCGATTCTTACCGCCATAGCCTGAAGGTCATTCTCGTAGCTCTGCCTGAGCTTATTAGAGATCATGGACTCAGCCTTGCTCATGTTCTCAATGCTGCCCTTGACCGTGATGATGCGCTCAAGATTAAAGCTGTTGATGTCGTTGATGCTGGAGACGGTGATCTTCGTGTCGGTGTCCTGCATAATCCTCTTGATGGTGTTGCCGCCCTTGCCTATTATACGGCCTATGAGGTTGTTGTGCGCGAGGATCTTCAGGGTGATCTCGCTGCAAGACAATTGCTGGTCAGTAGTGCTCGTATCGTCGGCTCTGCGAGCTGGCGTACTACCATCGTCGCCATTGTTGTCATGACGACGATCGTCGCCGCTGCTCTGCTCCTGCTGCTGATGCTCGGGCGCACCCTCGGCCTGCTGGCCACCCTCAACTGACCCTTTGTTCGTATTGCTCGCCTCCTGGTGCATCACCTCCAGTATCTTCTTGCAGGCGTTGGTGCAGTTCTCCGGGTTACCGTAGATCGTGATAGCCTTCTCCAGCGAGCCCACGTTGTCCTTGCGGTGGACGTCGACGCGGGCGCGCGTCATCTGCGTGATCTGGCGGATGGTCGACCCTTGACGGCCGATTATCGCGCCGACCATGTCAGACTGGACGAGGATGCGCAGCGGGAAGTCGGTTTGGCGGCCGGAGCCAGGTAGACCGGAGAACGCGACGCCGCCGCGCTGGCTGCGACCGCGACGCCGACTCTCCGCCGTCGACATCTCCACCTTCAGCGGGTTGCCCTCGTACTCGTAGCCATTCAACTGGCTCGCCGCTCTGCAATTACACACGCGATTCGTTAGTTACATTTTTCATGTTCCTCTCTTTCTGTTCTTTTCTTTTAACCAATTAGAGCAGCTACTGATCAGCTGCTTCATCTGCTGATCTGTAGCTGCTTTAATTGCGAGGACATTGACATGATTTACTCCACAACCAGTTGATGATTTACTACTGGATTTTAATTTGTTCAGGAAAATGATGGTGTAATTGTATATCATTAATCAAACTGGTTTCGAGTAGCAGTTATTAAGAGCGATTTAACAAGTGCATTATTGAAGATGATGATAAACTTTACAATGAGATTTTACGCACTACTTGTTCAAATGCTCTTTTAAATTTTCTGAGCGAATAAAGAATTTCATTCATAAATATTTGTGATATAAAAGAATTTTGACTAGATTCATTATATTAAAAAAAAGTAATTAGTTGACGTTTGAATTCTTCTAGTGAACAAACATCAGTATCAAGACTAATTCAACCAGTTTCTAAATAAAAGTAGCAAAATTTTGGTGCAATTCACCAACTAATTCAATACTAAATAATTTCTCTATTACAGTTAATATCATTGAAATCTTGGTTGAAAAAATCCGAGTTTTCGAAAAACAATAATTTTGAAAAGCTAATGAAGGTTTCCAGAGGTGCAAGACCTGTCTGTCGAAGAGCCTTCACATCGAGCATATATTTTCCAGTATTACATTAAAGCCAAACAATAATTTTGATGCATAATTTCGACAAGATGACGGAGCAAGCGTATGCTCGAATTGTCAGAGAAGTAACATCGATCAGAAGATTGACACGCGTGACTAAGGTATCTCGAAACTCGAGGGGGGGTTGGCAGGGGATAATTCCTAAGGAAGTACTACTCTAGGTGCTTTTTGTAACGGAATGGTCAATCACTTACTGCTGTGCCTGGTCTGGCGTCTCATAGCTGACAAGAAAAGCTAGTGTGCTAGGATCGCGAGACGTCACCTTCTCGAAGTTTTGTATTTGTCCGTAGTTCGAGAAGAGCTGTTCGACGTCCTCGATTCTGACGTGAGCCGGCAGATTGCCCACCAAGATCTTCGCCCCGGAGCCGCCGCTGTAATCAGGGAAAAGAAGCCGCGGTTATGCTACAGCTGTTTTCAAACTCTCTGGGATCATCTGGGCATTGTTTGGAAGTCTTTGGATCTTTAAAGTTACAGATAAAGCTCTTTGGCGAGATTGTTTTTGAAGCGGTCGTTTGGGGAGATGGTGGGGTTTGTAGGATGCAGTTTTAAGAACGAAGAGATCAACTGATGATCAAGTTACGTATGATTTCAGCGATACAGGCTCTTGGAAAGATTGGCATGTTGTGTGTGCCAAAATAGGTGGCTGAGAATAAGGATGTTAGAGATGCTTTGGATAGGACTTTCGTCCTTGAATACTGAAGCGGTGAGTGACAAGTGATAATTTGCATGTACTTGGGGGCACAGCAAACTTATTTACATGATAGAAATACATAATATTTATTACTAGTTAGTTATCTTATACTTTATAGAAAGAATGTATTTTTCGGCTAAAATAATTGTAAAAAAAGTATTTCATAATACTCTTACGGTGACTCACTTGCAGGCGAATTTTAAGGCGCTCAAAACTATATTAGTGCGGGTGTGATCGTTAAAGCTCTCGAGGCAGAAACTGGAATCTCTTTCTGTATGTTGAAACCGTAAACAGGAAGCTTTGCCACATGTGCCGAGTATCTCTTTTTTATTTTAACGACATCAGCAGAATATAGACTCACGGTCTCTTTTCTTTGTTCAACATAAAAAGTGCTATTTTGACTGGGAAGCAGTATCTTGGTCAAAGACTCCTGCAAGCCAATGAACTTGCTAGTTTTATAGCTTTACTTTTCAAAATTTTTAAATGTAAAAATTGTCATAAAACTTTATGGCTCATTTGACTTCTTAAAGGTGGAAAAGTTTCGCTAATCCTTTATAAAGTCAATATCAGTTTCTACATATGAAATTGGGAAACCCTAATTGTTATTAATAATTAGAGGGCATAGTTTTCTCGTTGAATTTTCAGCTTAAAATAAATATCTTTCTGGCAGTAAAACTTACTCATCAGAGATATATTTTGTGAGAACAGAAAATTATACGATGAAACGGGTCCCTAAAATTGTCGGTAAAGGGACAAACTTAACACAGCCTCAATGTTTAACGTATCCAATTTTGTAATTCTCATAAATCGTCCTTCAAACAAGAAACCCCGTCCTTGTATGAACTTCCGGTCCAGCGATTCTCCAGATCGTCCATCAAAGGATCTCCCATTCTAGCCGAAACGCGCGCCAAAATTCAAAACCCTCTTCCTCCGTGAAAAAAAAAACAACGCTCGCTTAACCTCGAAATCCTTCCCAAGATTCCTACGATCCTCCCTGGCCACAAAGAAAAGCTAGAGCCGCGCGTAGAATCGCCGCTCTCTCGTTCTCTAGGGGTATCACCTTGAAATCCGGTACATATGCTAGCCGCGCGAGGCTGCATGAATGAGCTAGCGCGATCGGGGCCCCGACAAAGCCGAAACTCGTGTGCGGGTGCCGCGGAGCGCACACTTACGCGCTTACACACCGACACATTCGCGCGGGGAGGGAAAGACACACATACACGCGTACACACGGACAAAAAAGGGAGGGTCGGCGCGCGCGCGCGCCACTCTCGCTTTCGTTGCTATCGATTTCTCTCTTGCTTTCTCTCTCTCTCAGCCAGGGCCGACCTATTCACAACGGGCAAGCCCGGAACTTTTTGAGAGAGGGAGCGAGCAGACCGCGCCGGGGGATATACATTCGTCGGGCGTTTTGAAAAACGAAGGGCCGTTTCGGCGAGCTCTTTGCGTTGGGAGAGAGGTGATGAGGGATTTTTTTTCTCTCTGGACGGCAATGAGGTGAAGAGCGGGATGAGGTTCGATTGAAATTGAGGGCTATTGGTGGTTGGAGCGTGAAATTATCGTGGTACGGATCTTTTATTTTTTTTATTTCGCGTTAGTTGCCTCTGGCTTTTTATTAAGTAATTGTGTGTAGGTTTGTTTCCGAAGAGCCGTGGCTACTTATTAATCAAATAAACAAAGTTTAAGCAAACATATTACTTAACGCTACGAAAAAATTGCCGCGTGCCAGCGAGAAATTAACGTAACAGAGTCTCCCTGATATATTCATAATTAAATTCATAGTTAAATTTGAAAATTAATGAATTCACGGTTCACCGTACACGCTATTATGGCAAACATTACGAAATCGTGTAACACAATAGGCCTGGCGAGAAAAAAGGAGGAAGGAGAAGGATGGCCTTGAGCAGGATCAAGACAACGACGGTTTGAACAATGAGAGAGCGAAGCCGAGTCCTTGATCTCCCTACTTCTGGTTCCGCGTGCGCGTGTGTGTACGTGTAACGCTCAGCCGAACGTCCCGAGCGATCACAGTTAAACCGGCAGTTTCTGTCCTTTATTAAAAATGCATTATGCGGTTTATCGAAACGGCGTCTTGTTGTTAAACTAAAGGATTGACGCGTGCGGTCGATGGAGTAGTTTGAATTTTCTCTCGCGTTGGAGCGCTGCAGTGCGCTGAACTCGGTTTTCACTGTCAAGGTCACGGCAACGTACTTCCGCGTTCTACGGTTTAAATTGCGAGTTGGATCTTTCGGTTGCGATTCGACAAGAATAGAGTGGGTGAAGTAACTGTTTGTGGTGAAAAAGCCAGTAGCTTTCGATTAGACCACTGCAATTTTCAATTTTATTTTCTAACCCCCCAATTCCACCGGCAGCAGCTGTATTATACAGAAACAAAGCGGCAAGCCGAAATTTAAGAAAACTAACAGAGCGCGCGCATAACAAAGACAGCCAGATAGCGATGATCGCGTCCAGGCCCTCTGTAATCATTAAATTTTTCCGATTCAGCCGGCGCTTCCCCCTGATGATTTTTCGGGACGCACACCTACGCGCTAAGGGCGGTCCTTTGTTCGGCAGACTTTTTTTTGGATGCGCGTCTCCCCTCTCGCATGGAGAGTGAGTGAGAGAGAGAGAGAAAAGAGGAGCCGAAAACAAAAAAGCAGCAGCAGCGGCAGCAGCCCTTTTTTTCGGGGCTCACCTCCCCCCAATTCTGAGTGTACACGCGGCCAGCCGCTTTTGGGGAGCTCGGCTTTAACGAAGAGAAAGAGAGAAAGAGAGAGAGAAGGAGAGTTACTCGCCAGGGCTGGATTATCCTTGCGATCGGGGTGTATAAGTTCGTTAACGCGGGCGAGTTAATAAGACGAGGCGCGGAAGCGAGCGTGGGGTGGATAGGTTATTTTTAGGACACCGCAGAGATGGGATAGATTAAGGGAGAATGACGGTGAAATTTTTATATTTATCTATTTATTATTATTATTATTTTTTTTTCTTTAAATTAAGAATTGTAAATTTATTAAACGAAAAAAAAAATCAAACCTATCAGCCTTCTCCACCCATACATCGTTAAGAGCATACACCGATGTAGCTCGAATAAACCCACATCTTCAAAACGATCCCATCCATCCGAACTCCAAACCTCGGCCAGAATCCCGGATCAGTTCGTACGTTCCTGGGCTTCCGAAAAGAGCGCGCGAGGCGCGTGCAGACGGCCGCAAGCGGCGGCGGCGGCGCGCCGGCTAAAATCGATGCCGAAAAGGGAAAGTGGCGCGCGGACACACCCC
Source organism: Eupelmus azureus (assembly GCA_030522685.1). Taxonomy (NCBI): domain Eukaryota; kingdom Metazoa; phylum Arthropoda; class Insecta; order Hymenoptera; family Eupelmidae; genus Eupelmus; species Eupelmus azureus. Next base: position 24,194 of record JAPYZA010005417.1, read on the forward strand.
CGACTCGCTCTCTCCCTCTCTCTTACTCTCCTACACTCGCGTAAACAGACGCACAGGTGCGCGCGCTCCGAAGTGCATCGCCGTGTGGCGGCGAGCCGCTCTGCTCGAGCGTATTTTTGGGCGTTTGGGAGAATTATAGTACTCTGTGGGTTTTATCGTTTAACGAGTGTTTTAAAGACGCACTGTCTGGCTAGAGTCTGGCCTGTTTCTACTGATCCTACGTGTTTGGAAAAAAGAAGCTCGTAAACTGAAAGCAGACGTTCTCTATGATCAATCGATTAAAAAATAAATAAATAAATCAAGAGTCTATAAATACACGACTTATCTCACACCGCCCTTCCCACCCCCCACACCTAAAAATACCTGTCGTTACATTTTCCGCGTCCTCGCGTGCACCAGAGCCACTTCCACACTCGCGGGCGAATTTATTCGTCGATTAGCGGCTCTCGTCGCGTTTTATTGCGTGTCGCGCGCGGCTTAACCGAGCGCCCGCGATGGGAAATCGATGCGCGCGCGCGCGAGCAGCGGCCGCGAGGAATTTCATTTCCGGCAGCGCGGCCCCGAGGAGCGAGAGCTTTTATAGTTGCACCGGCGAATAAACGAGCGCGACGACGGCGCGGATGAACGCGGTGGCGCCTTGGCTTTCGGCCGTATTAGAGTGCTTGGGGAAATTCGAGTTTTTTTTGTGTGTAATTACGAAAACGAAGCGTAATTAAACAGTTTGAGGCGGATGCGTTTGCTGTGCGCTGAGCGATTACAATAATTTTCGGATTATAGCGTAGTTTTCTCGTGGGTTCCAGGTATTCGAAGAGCCGCGCCAAAGCCATGATTAATGGTTTTCGAGCTTTTCCCGCGCACTGACTCAGCGGAAGCCGAGCGTCTCGTCAATTTTTCAGCTTGATTGATGAAGCCAGCTCGACGCGCCCGGGAAAAGGCGACGATCGCTTTTTTTTCGTATACAGATGCATCTACGCATGCAATTGGCCTACATAGCAGCTTCGCGTGTGTGTGCGTGTATGTATAAGATAGCCGAGTTCGCGGAAAGATAGAGAAACGAGCGAGTTATCGGGGCGAGCGCTGCAGCAACACAGATGACTAGCCGGTTTCCAGGTATAACCAGCCGCGATAAAACGAGAGAGTCCATATCGTTAGCAGGCGCCAGGCCGCGGTAATGTCTCTTTTGTACACCGCTCCGATCATTTAGAATGTAGATTCTTTCTCCTTAATTCAGCGAGCGACCTTAATTCACTCGGCAACTATATATAAGCGCATGAGAATATAACTGACGTATCCTTCGATTCGCTCGTTTGCAATGAAAAATGAAAAATTGAACATCGCGCTTCTTTTACATTCGACAGTTGCTCACAGCTAGACGCGCTCGCGTCACGATCTGCATGGATCTTGGCTCGTGGCGGCCTTCGCGGCTATCTGGATCGGCGAAGAAACGAGCACGGCTCGATAAAAAAGCCCGCTACCGGGAACTCTATTTTTAATCGAGTCCTGGACTTTTCGAACGCCACCGGACGCTGGCTTCCCCCGCTCCGTTGGCTTGACTCATTTGCGGGAGTTCAAAGCACGGATTATGTTTTTCTAAAAGGTCTGGTGTTGGGATCTGCCGATGGCGAGGGTAGTGGCTTCGTTAATGTGGCGCTGTGAACTTGGCATTAATCGAAGCTTTGACGATGGTGTTTATAGTTTTGCAAACGTTATATATACGAGTCCGGTTAAAGATGAAGATGTATAATTCATCAACTGCGCTAAAACGTCTTTATTATTAGAATTTCCACAAATTTATCCGTTAGAAAACTAAAGATAGACGAGACGGTCAGTGACTTCGCGCGCTCTCTCTCTCTCCCCCCTCTATCTCTGTCTACTTTATTTTTCATCAAGCTACAAACTACTAAATCCTTTGAGTCTCGGTTCGCTCGCTCTCGTGCGACACGCCCTATTTCGTTGGCTTCGTATTGCCACTTGTGGTAGTATCTAAAATTTTAATCTAATTAAAAGCTTGTTAATACTGCAAAGTAAGTAACAAAATAATGACTTGCATGCTCAGCAGCATTAATAAAGTGAAAGGCGAAATTCACCACGTATACCATATTGCTAAAAGTGGCATAGTCTACAACACCCAACAACTACAAAATCCTTATACACTCAGCAGTACACACCTATTATCGTACCCTAATTATTTTTTCATAAAAATCAATCTCAAAAAATCTAACCAACATCATTCCCCAAGCGCCGAATTCCTCGCCGCTTACATAATCCCGCACGCGAATACAGACGCCTAGAACAATAAAATCGCAGGCCCAGCGTAGAGCGGCAGGCTGCCCTACATTCCGTCTCTCTTGAAAACATCGCGTAAACCTTCGTGGCCCGCGCGGATCAAAGCCGAGCCCTGTTTTCTTCTCGTCAAAGGCCGCAGGCGCGCTCGGCCCCTGCCTGTGTGTGTATACGTATTGGAAGTGACTCAGGCCGTTGAAAATATTGCCGCGGCGGTGCGCTCATTGCGGAGCCGGCGCTTATATGCCGGATTATTTTAGCGGCTGGCTTTTGCCGCATTGGTAAATCGCGCTGGGATGTATGACGCTGTCGAATTTGGGAGATGTGACGGCAGAGTTTTGAAATTTAGAGGGCTTGAAGAACGTGAGAAGCCTTGTCAGCTTTATAATGTTTTCTTTAAACCCGTTAAAAATCAAGCGTAGAAGTATCCTGTTTGGATAGATCGTTAATAAATTGGCTTCCAAAATTAAGCGGCAGTTTGACACTGTAATCATTATAACCCTGCGATAACGAAAAAATTAGAGCCCAGTGTTCCACACGAGACCGGCCTCTCCTATCGCTTTAGAAGCTGTAAAAATTCGACGCACGGCCATCAACATCCGACATTATATTACGAAGAATAAAAAAAATTCCGCGAGACCGAATGAATCACACACTATACACATGTGTCCGAGAGCGCGAGTGCGCGCATGACGTCAACGGAAGCTATGCGATGCTTTCTACTTGTTGACTGCAAAGAGAAAAAGAGAGAGAGAGAGAACGTTAAGCATCTACATGGCGCGCGAGCGCTCGGTTTGTATCAACTTGCTCTTCCTCCCATTCAAAGCTACAATAAGGATTATTAAAAAGAAAAACTTCCTCCCGGCCTGTTTTTCCAGACGATAAACCGGCGCGGTTTGCCGCTGTACACACCCGCACGACTCAGGCGACGAAAATAGCCGCCGCGCGAAAGAGAGGGAGATAAAAAGGGAGAAAGGAAGCGAGAGACGCGAAGCAGTAACGAGAGCTCGTGTGGCGCGCGGGGGCTGATTTTCGCGACATTCCAGCGAGGCGTCGAGCCGTCGTCGTGTTGTGAGCGATCGTTCGAGGCCCGTTCGACTGTTTACATTTTTCGAATAGTTGGAGAGAGAGAGAGAGAGAGAGAGCTGGTCACGCTTGTCTCGGATACAGAATGAACGCGAATTTCATTCTGGAAAATCGAGGTTATTTTATCGCGTCATAGCTGCTTGGGTAAAAAGTTTAAGATGCGAGGGCTTGCCTAGCGCGAGCGAAGGTGCAATTAATTAGTACGCGGACTGCAAATCATCTTACCAGCCGAATTATTCATTTCAAACGAGTTTGTAGAATGAGCCGGGGAATGACTAGGCGCGATTATCGAGTCGCCGTTAATGGCAGGAAATATTTTAGCGCCTTCTGGACGCCGAGTGCCGCGCCACGTGCTCGCCGCCTCTGCGGATGCATAATGCGCGGCTCTCAGCCTCTTCTGCCGCGGCCGAGGTCACAGGGAAGAGGAGGAAAAGCCGTTAGTCGCAGACGCGGATGTGCGTGCGCGACGAGGGAAATTGTCTATTCAGGTGCGGCGTCGCGCGCTGGAGCCTTCTGTGTCTCTTTCTATTTCGAGCCGAGAGGAAAACTCGAGGGAAAAGCGGAGCCCGCTGCTTTCTTTGCGGAATGATTTTCCATCGCGCGCCGAGATATTTTCGCGCGAGGTTTCGGAAATGAGAGGAAAAGAGAACTTGGAAATGTGGACTTCGGTATTCAAGCCGGTCGAACGGCACCTCTGATTAATCAAAGCAAAGTTACCGCTTCGGAATTTCAAAATTATGCATCAAGTCTGGCTTATAAAGAATGCCGGCAGTAATAGAGCAACGATAAGAAAGAAAGACGCGTGCATAAATACCTCATGTCTCCGTACATGTTCCCAGACTGATCAGCCGACGGCATCGCGAACTGCATCATAGCGCTCTCAGCACGATTATCTCTATACACACACGCCAGCGTGGGGCCGCGTTTATACGTTCGAAGCCGATTGTTTATATTTGGCGACGCTCTGGCTGCCGCTCCCGAGCTCTCGAGCCTCTCTACTGTAACTCTCGCTCTCTCTCCCTCTCTGTATATATTCGGGCCTCGCAAAAAGCCGAGGCCGCGTGTGTGGCGCGGACTGGCGGTAATATGGCTTAGTGTATATATAACGCAACGAGAAAGAGAGAGAGACTTGCGCGCGCTCCGGAAACTCGATATGCGCGCGCCCCCCCATGGTACTTTTCCGCCGATCGGTTTGACTTGTTCCGTTGATTGGCGCGATTCTGAGGCTGGTTCGAATTATTTTTGGAGGTTTAGTTGGGAGTATTGTGTCGGGGGAATTTTCTTTTTAGTTGGGCTTGGAGATTTCGAGAGGGTTTGACTGAGAAATTGTTCTGGATGTAATATGAATGTCCTTTGTTTTTTTAAGTGTCGATTCTTTTACTTGGAGAAAATAATTAAACGCTAATCGTTTCGTTTCTATTAAATTTGTACACACCTTCCTTAAAATGTCAATACGAAATACATTAGCCAGCGCGGACGATAATAATTTTAATATTCTCGATCCGAGGCTGTTGAGTTCGCGCTAATTAACCTATATTTCGCCTCCTCATTTTCAATAAGCGAGCAGCGAGCTTATTTTAAAATCCATGCGTTTGCAGTCGCGCGAGCGCGCGCGCCTTTCACCGTGTGTTAGAGAAAAAGTATATATAGGAACTGGTCTCGCGAGTGCGCGCGCTTTTCATTATTTGCGCATACGCAATATATCGACAGAAAATTCCTTTGAAGGACGCTTTGTTTAGATTTGTACAATGCCAGCCGTTGCTATTGTACTGATTTTTTTACAAAAACAAATGAATTGGGAGACGTTCGCGATATTAATGTGAATACGAGAATTTTATTCATTTGTATAATTATATAAATAAATAAATAAATTGTTTAAATAAAGTAGCATACATTTAAATTTGTGTGTAACGAGGAAATACTTGTAGTCAATGAACTATTAGAAGTTAAATCTAGTTGTTAAACACGTGTCCACAAATAGGTTTAAGTGGAATGAGTCAAGTCTGTCTGACTAGTAGATGCGCACATACCTTTCGTTTTATTCAATCAATAAAAATTTTTTTTTCTATATCCGATAAATAAAATAAAATTATTAATCACTCATACAACTTTGATTATCTTAACAAATCCGCAATAGCGTCACTTGTTTTAAAATCATAACGAACCTCACCCGAAGTAAAAGACGAAACCAGGAAAAGCGCTTATCGCAAACTAGCCGAACTAGAATCTCGCACGCTGTCAAGCTCGTAAATCTACGTCAATAAAAAGAATCCCGCGATCTGCCATTAATTTTTATCGGCCCGCGCAGCCCGCAAAAGTATGTTAATTTCGATGGATTTCTTTTTTCATTCACGCTCGCCGCGTGCGTTAGATTAAGAGCGACCCAGATCAGCGCGGCAGTTTCGTTTTTATCGCGCCCGCGACGACGTAGCTTTTTTTCAAAGCTCTACGCGTATGCAATCGTAGAAACGAAAATTGCGCCGTCGAGCGGACGCTTTTTCATGCGCGTTTATATATATTGTGGTTGGCGCGGTGATAAGAGAGGAAAACCGCTAGAGGTGGGAGGAAGCGTTTGTTTATTTATGTGGCATTGAGATCGGGAATAATTTGGTCTTTGTAGCTTTGGCCGTGCGGTTGTGAATGTGATTGATTACCGACAAAGTGGGAATACGAAAAATTAAGCGTTTCGTTATATTCACTTTTTTAATTGTAAAAACCGTAATAATATTGCTTTCTATTTCCAATCGAGAACTTCTGAAACACATAATTGCATACGAAGAAGAAAAAGAGAAGCCGACCGCGCAGTCACTATACGTATTAGTATCGAAGTCGTAAAAGTAGTTTCACCTCGTGCACACTCCTCAACACGAGTTTTCAGCCATCGTGCAGCTTAAAGAAGAAAAAAAAACAACTGTTGCACGAATCCCCGAGACAAATTACCATGTTACGAGCAAGCGCTTAGATAAAGCATACATGCATCGATTCCCGTTACTTTTTTTTTCGAAAACTCGAGCTTGCGTAACGCCTGCTGCGGCGTAATCGCGTTAACACTTCGCCTCACACATCACCTTAATTTTTTTGTTTCGCTGAAAAGAGGTATATATTGGAAAGTGTATAAAGACGATAACGGCGGGATCGTTAAAGTGCCGGCGCTACGTATTAAAAACGAGAGAGAGAGAGAAAGAGATATAGATAAAGCCGCGACAATGTGTAATAGCGCGATATCGCCGCGAAAAGCCGTTACACGCGCCTGCGCTTTTATCGAGCGTCTGACGCTATCGTTTATCATTTGCATCAGCAATGCAGGAGCAAAAAAAAAGAAAAGTTTCAGTCTCGCTCGTCAAGACAATACGAAGCTGTAGTAGCTATCGGCGATGAAGATATTAATCCGGAATGAAGCTTGATTTCGTTAGGGGATCAGTGTTAGCCTGGCTGAGCGCTCGCCTAACCTGGTTAAATTTTGGATCGGGTTCAACGCAAACTTTAGATTGTGAACGCTGGAAATTTCTTCGCTGAATTAGCACGAGGTTTACGCAGTTCACTGAAGTAATTTCTTGCTGAGTTTGCTTCGGAAAGGTATTCTTGCGGATTAAACATTAAAGTGCAAGCTTTTAATGAATCACTGATATTTTTCTCCCGCTGTAAATTTGACTGTCACTCGCAGCTCTTGGCACAGGGCAGAATGAATAAGCTCGGGCGTCGGAAAGTACAGTCGAACGTCAATGAAGGTGCATTTTCTTTACCTTTGTTTTTTTATTTATTTAATTTTTACAGTTGGCAGAATGAAACTTGACCCACTTTACTTCTAAATTAGCTGCGCGAGAATATTGTTTCTATTTATATATAAGTACTTTAGTTTTTAAGCTTAGACATTCCACTTTTTATTGTGTAAACTTTAAACGCGTGGTTACGAAAATTTTTGAACGGTGATACTTATTACGGAGAATTCATTTATAAACACCCGTATAAACGTTTAGTTGAGATCATCGGTTTTAACAGAATGAATTTTTCACAGACTTCACGCTTGAAATAAACAAATGCTTATCAGTATGGTCGCATTAAAAGCAGTCACAAATTCAAATTCACGAACACTATTTTGCATTGTATTTATTACGACAAAATTCCTTGTCCAACTTACATTTCAAACAAGTTTTACATCCTCTAACATATATTAGAAAAATAAAGCACTTCTCACACCCAAATAGACCTACTTCATTCTTACATCCCAACCGACTTGCATCTAAAAAATTCAACATCCTCACCCCCCGCCCTCTCCACTAAAAAATCCTCCTAAAAATCCAACTCTCGGCAGGCCACGCAAAAATCATCATCAAAAGAGAAGAATGAAAAAAAAGCGTCATCGGGCACTTACGTATCAGCGCGGCACTCGGGCATGTGTGGGCCTCTCTGTGCGCGCCTCGGCCGCGCGTTATATTCCTTCTCCCTCTCCTGCGTCTCTCAGCGCGCTCGGGCCAGCCTTACGGAATCGCCGCGCGCCGTCCCGACGGCGGCGATAATCAAGAAGCTTCGAAACGGTCACCGGCTCATCCACTTCCGGGCCAGCGTCGACGTCCTCATGGCGCCGCGCTAAGAAATCCCCCGACGTAACCGCCCCCGCCAGCTACAGAGCGCAACAAGCTGCGCGCTGACGTATTACCTCGCGCTCCACGCACGAAAGACGCAAGTCACGCACTCTTTCTCTCTTTCTATATGTGTGTTTTATCTCTCTCTTTCTCTCCTTCTCTGTTTCTCGTGTGTTTCTTCGTCGATGCACGCACAACTGGCTGAGCGCGCGGCTGCGAAATTTCGAGGCTGCTGACTACTTTTTTTTTGTTTTGGAAGAGCAGTGACGAGCGAGGTATGCGCGCGGAGAGCTGTGGAAACATTCCGATGTGTCATTGCGTTGCGATAGAGGCATTAAAAAAGTCGCGCGGACGTAAGTGCAGAGCCGCCGCTGCTGCTTGAATTTAAATCGTTGCATAGGAGGCTCTCTCGTTTTGGATACGTTTTAGCGAGCGATGGCGCTCCGTGTGCCGGTTCCGCCGGCTTTTATTAATGCGCAATAATCGATTGCGACGGTGACTAATTTTTTCAAGGTGGATAAAAAGTGTTGGATTGCGATTTATGTGTCTAAGTTTGCCGATTTTATAATTGCTGAGATAGACTGAATTTTTTTACAAACTATAAACGAGAATTGAATTCACTGTATATAAATTGTAAATAACAAATAAGTATTGAGATTTCGAATAAACAATTTGATAAAATGAAAAACCGACAGCTCTCCACCCTCGGCGCGCACTCCCAGTTACCTAAAAGCTCCTCGTGCACTCCTCTCCCAAAATCAGCTCGCACCGTCAACGGTCACTCCAGCCGCTCCTCCCCGAACTCTCTCCCCTTCATCGACAGCGAATTTCCAAACAAAAAACCAAAGCAACGAAACTCGCACTCTCGGCCGCTACTCAAAAACGAAAAAAACAAAACCAAAAAAAAAATAATCGAAAGCCGAAAAAGTCGCCGGAGAGAGAAGCGCGCTGGCACCGCGCGCGCACACGTGCCGCCCGTAAGAACGTCGCGTCGCGTACTGAGAATGCAAAATTGCAGGCGGCGGCGGGCCCGCTACTCTTACACGTATATATACACTTTTGTGCGCGCGTGCACACGGATACACACACACACATATGCGTGCGCGCTTGCACATGCCGGCGCGCGGCGCCGCGAGCGCGAAGTGTACACGAGGCGGCGGCGGCGGCGGAGCCGAGCGTTGACGGAGCGGCACGAGCGTCGAGCCGAGCGCGTTAAAGTGTCTATGAGTGTGTGTGCATTGAGGAGAGGAGATGGAGGCTGGGGGGATTGTGGGCTGATGTTGATGCTGAGGAGTGTTGAGGTGATGGTTGAGGTAGAGAGGTTTGAGGGTGGTGTAGGGTGAGGAGTGACGTGATTGGGAGATATTTGACGAATTTGTTGGGATGTCTTTGTTTTTTGTTGTAAGATTTTTGCTTAGTTAACTGGAGCAGTTTTTCGAGGCAATTTTCGACAGTTACCTGAACTATCTTAAGACAGTTGATAGATACATAAACTAACAAGAATTAAGAGTTAATTATTTAAAAAAATAATCACTGTAACAACTAT
>JAPYZA010005418.1:0-18346 GCA_030522685.1 Eupelmus azureus
CATAAATTGATAATCAATTTCTGCAATTATTTTCATTAAATATGCTTTAAAAGAACGTAGCGCCCTTAGGCGGCCAAGCATTGGTACTTTTACCTTAATTGTAAATATTTAATTTAAGAAAATAGAACAGTAGCCCAATAATGCTTATGAGAATTATAATAAAATAATTTTTATCCTCAGAAATCTTATGGAAATATCTGAAAATCATCCCTTTTAAAAAAGCTTGATTGAAATCTATTTAAAACGATTCAAATTAATTGATTTTAATTAATCTCAGTTTTAAAATAAATTAAAATCAATTTTAATCATTTAATTTTAATCGCTTTCAATAAATTCTAATCAATAAAATCTAACACCTTGTTAAAAATAGTCAATAGGAATTGATAGCAATTTATTGAAAATCTTAATTTTACTTTTTGAATCTGAAATCGGTACGATTAGATAAAACCGATAGATGTCGATATAACTTTATACAGAAAACAACAATTAAAGTCGATAAATAAAAAAAGTTTCTGTCTATCGAGTTTAATTGTCATTTTTCGTATAAAATTCTATCAAGTTGTTTCGGTTTTATCGAATTGTATCGATTTCTTAAAGAAGATGTAGAATTAAGATTCAGTATTCAATTCGATAAGATGCTCTATCGATTCCTATCAACTATTTTTAGCGGGGTGGAATATGTAAACCTTACATATCTTATGTTAATTTGCGCGAATCAAATATAAGCTCTATATAACTTACTGGAATTCATGCAAATCTAATGTTAATTCTATATAATTTATTATACATGAATATAACAAAATAATTAACAATAATAATAATAATAATCATAATATTATAATAATATTAATATAATAATAATAATAATAATAATAATATATTTATGATTTCCTATGTAGCTATTGTAGGATTTCCAAAAAATTATCTAACGTTTATTAAAAATTTATTTTTTAAAATTTTAAATTTATGTAGTATTTTATAAGGAACATTAATGTATCAATGTTTTTTTTAAATACAAATCAATCCGAGCGATCGTTAGCGAGCGAGGAACCACGGCTAGTTAATAATAAATAATTTAAATAATTCTGGAAAAGACGTTATATTAAGCCAATTAGATTATAAATTAAATAATATGCAAGAAAACTTTGAAAATTTTAACCGTTTAACGAAAACAGATTGCTTTATAAATACATTGATGGTGGGGGGGGGGGGCGTATCACTCAATAGTTTTACATATCACAATTTAGAGAAAACAATTGAAAATCTTAATACTATTAAAAATCTCAGAATCACAGAAACTGCATTCGGAGAGGAAGCTTTTACTTATTATACTGAAAATAGTTTTTCTTTATCACGAAGAGAGTCTTGCTTTCTACAAGAAAATCTGGATAAAACTATTCAGTACAACAAATTAACATCTTTAGACAAGGATATTAAAATTTCGCTAGTAATGACTTTGTTAAAGCAAATTGATAGAGTAATAGAGAAGAGCGATCATAATTTCAAATCTGATGCAAACTTTGATGTATAAAAAATATGTTTTTGCTAACAGAATTATAAAATTTGTTTATTAGTAATTAAAAATAGCGCGAAACAAAATACATCAGTTCCAATATCCAATATAAATGCAGACATACAAAGTAAAATCCCCGATTTAATAATTATAACTATTAATAATGTAATTGTATTTGAATTAATTTTTCCCTTAGTAGATAAAGAAACATACAACGCTTATAAACTATTGTCTTTGCCCGTTTTTCGGCATTCACTTAATAGTACTTCGATTTCAGCATCAATTAAGCCATACAGCGATTATATCGGAGTTTCAAAATTAAATGAATCATATTTCTTTTTTACAGAAATACAACTCCGAAATTGTAAACAATTTTATACATTTTTTTTGTGCGAAAACATTTTTGCAATTTTACGAAAAGATTATTGCGAGATATCGCTACTTAAAAGAAATCCTAGTGATAAGACATTTCAAACCAGCGATATTAGGGTCGAACAAAATAAGGATTATTATATCATTCCGACAACTAGTTCAACTTTATTATTTACCGTTAAATGGGTCCGGAATTATTGAAGTATCGAGCGATTGTAATATTATATTAAACGAAAAACGTTTCAAACGTACGAACGACGTATTTAATGCCAATGTAATTGTAATACCTCATCTGCAGTTAACGTTAATAAATCCAGAAATATATTTAACATACGAAAAATCTACTTCAGTAAAAATCATTAACGAGACACGCGTATTTGCTGAAGTACATAAAATCTTTTTGCAAGATATCAGAATATTAAAATATTTAATAATATAATTATCAGTATCTTGATTGTATTTTTGCTTTTAATATTAGGTACCTGTATCGGTATCATATCGTACTATTTGTGTAAACGTAAATTGAAGGCGGATAACACTTCCGAAAATATGCATATACCCATGGCACCTTTGGATTACGGTATGAGATGTTCCTTTTCTGGTTTATCTATTTATGAGGTACCAAAAGAACCTCCGCGTAGGAGAAAACCAGAACCAAATTATGAAAATTCTATTAGCACGCGCACTAGCGACTATAGTCTGTCAAGCACCAACAAGGAAACAGAAAGATTATAATTATAATAATAATAATAGTAATAACAATAATTATAAAAACAAAACAAAAATTAAAAAAATATAAAAAAGATATATAAATAAAGGAATAAAGAATAATAAAAAATTATATTAACAAAAAAATAAATGAATAAATAAATAAATAAAATGTATAGAAACCAAAGTATAATCAAAATTAGAAAAATGAATGTTTGATGTACTAGCTGTAGTATCGATTTCATTTTTTATGTTAGTTCTCATACTTGTAAAGGTAAGAGTTGTAAACACGCATCGCACAGGTGAAAGACGATCGTAAAGTTTTCATTCAGCTGTCACGCGGCCAGCTTATGCAATCCCTATCTAGTCCTATACCTTCCCTTCCCAAAAGAAAACCATAAAGTTTTTCATGAAACACATTTGAATTTTAGGCCGTAGCATTAGTCGAAATCAAGAAATGGCAGTGTACGATAGACTGTCCGATAATAACATGGAATCCCTCGAGAGAGCTCTAGCCGAAATCGAACAGATAAAAGTTAAACCATCACAGACGCAACTAGTGCAACAAGTGCAAAGTAGTGATCAGGCTACCACCTCTTCATCGACACTGAATATGACTTCGGGTAAAAAGAAATCCGAAACAAAACCCTCCAAAACAAAGAACCGACAGAAAGAGGAAAGGCGGTGTCTGTAGCAAAACCAAGAAAAGAAAACGAAAGTCCCGCAAATCCAGAGGACAAAGAAGAGAAGCTCAGAAGCTTCAAAAAAACCACAAATGTACGGTATTCTCACCGCTTGACTGCTTGTTACGTGCAAGTGTACAAGTGTTAGCAAAAAAATATGATCGTCCAGTGCCGGTTGATTATGCTATAAGGAGAACCAAATGACCAGAACGACATATACACAATCCAATAGTCTGGCATTATCTGGCTGACGTAATGTTAAAAGCTAGTAAACCTTTCACAGACCAAATTGTTAGAGCAAGAGAATGTTTAAGAGTTTCTGCAGTACAAAAGCGATCTCAAGTGCGCACCATGAATTTACAAAATCAGTATAAAAGAAGGTGGGAGTTGAGACCTGAGTTTAAAAAATTATCGTCAACCATAGTGCGGCATATGCAATATTCAGAGAACGAGCGAGGACACACCTGTGCCTGGTATTTGCATTTGTGTTATGGTGGCAGTGAAGGTTTTAGTGACCAAAAATATTATTATCGGTGTTGCAAGTGTAAGCGCAAACTACCAGTGTGGAGAGGAAGTTTCTCCTGTGCTTGCTACATCGTGAATAATGAAGGAGAAGATATTTTTTGCAAAGTTTACGCTGCAAGGACGCTGAACATCAAGCTCACTTAAGGTGTTTTCTATGTGAAGATTGTGGTGGGCCGAGAACTGCGAGGATTCGGCCAGAATTAGTGGACGATCTGGCCTATTTAATGGGGTATCAAATTAATTGTGATGAATCTTTATAATGAACATTAAATAATATTTTAAAATTATTAAGTGTTTATCGTGTAAAAAAAAGAACGAAAGTGATAAAAAAAAATAAAATAAAGCAGAAGAAGAAAAAGGAGGAGACATCGCTCCGCGATGCACTAGTTTCAAGGGGCGGCGTGTCATGGCGAGGTCTGTGACCGTCAAACTCAGCATAAGAAGATCATCGATTATATGTATATATATATAAATATATATATATATGTGTGTGTGTGTGTGTATATTCTGTGATGTTTTCCGTGTACCCCTGACTCACGTAACCCTACCTTACCTGCAAATTTTTCCCTCTCTTGATTCTCCTACACCCACCACCCACCAAGGACTCCTACCCATGGCGTACATGACGAATTGCGCGGAAATTTGGAAGACTGAGGGTATAAAAGGCCGGATTGCGGCGCCTCGAGAGGCCAGTTTATCTCTGAAAGATTAGCTAGTAGCATCAGGCCCGGTTACAAGACAGAAGAAATTCCAGGAGAAGAAACCGTGATCAGAAGGGTGAAACTTAAATATTTTTCGTGAAAAATATCAAAGTTAACCCTACCACCTGAGAACATCGTTGAGAAAAGCCCTTGTTGGTACGCCCGAGCGTTCACCCATCCAAATACTAACAGCGCCGAACGCTGCTTAACTTGAATGATCGTTCGACCGTGCAACCAAGGACCCCTCCAACGGTGTCTCTTATTATCATTATTTAAATAACTACTTTTGTATTGTATTGTATTTACGTATATTTTTGGCTGCAAGTTAATAAATGGTCAATCGTGAAACTTATATCTGAATTTATTATTTAAAATACCCGCGCCGATCTCAACAGCCTCGCTTCGCTCCAAGCCGTTATCTACGACCAAGGAAACTTAAACAGCAAATCTGAAGGTGGGTAAAAAAGATATTAGTTTATGTTGCCATTTATGTTCAGAATAATCATTTTCGCAAGTTGATTCCCCTTTTGTTTAAGTGAATTTTGAAAACTCGAAAAGCATTTTACTCAATCCTTGTAGAGCACTTTAATGTGTTGACTAAAAAGAGGACTCGCCATAAATGAATTTATTCGTTAAAATTACCATGGCTTCGATGTCACAATACAATTGATTGTTTCCGTGAGATACTCTTTGAATCGTAGTTCGATGTGCAACGAGCCCGATCGAACCAAGCTCCAGTGGGATGAGAAATGAGCAGACAAATCAGGAGTCAGGTCAAAAGCGAATAGACAGTAACCTTGGGGATAAGTGACGCGACTGACGTCGATGTCCTCGTTGAGATAGTGTATGCCAGTTCCAGAGAAAAGAGTATGAAAAGCTTCTACGTACAATTGATTGTCACCGCTGAAGCATGGTTGCAAGAGCTTGCTCGGAATCTGAACACCGTCTACGTATAGTGAAAGAAAATTGATGGAAAAATGTTGAAAGTTGAAGGGGTTTAGCTGGCGATTTCCGTTGAATGCGCGATTTTTGACGAATCCGAGAATTAGCCTCTTAGACGAGCACACCTCTGTGCATAGTAAACGAATTGACCTCTACGCGTGTAATCGGATACTTGGCTGTAGTTTTAGCCAAAGCGTTGGCGTGCGCGAGTAGTATTCCCGGACTTATTTATTCCTTACGTACTATGAGCGTAGCTTCCTTGAGGCGAACGTAAAACTTGCCATCTTGGGAGAAATCCATTAGATAGAAAGCGCCTTTACTGCGCACGAGTCTCACTCTCATTTCTACGCCATTCGGCAGAAATTTAGACTGATTGAAAACATCGCAGTACAAGTATCCAATCATGTCGACCGTTTTACCTCCTTTGGTGTAGTATTGTCGGTTCAGAGCTCCAGTATTTGTGAAGCAGCACCGCGAGCTACACCCGGTGAAGCTTCCATGCACTCTGGTGTATCTACGTACCACAGAGCTGAACTCAGATGAGAGGCCATAGCCACCGGCGCGTAATTCAAGAGCGTCTCTATGTATGCTCTGTACAGATACGCGATGTTCAGAGGCGAAACTAGATTTTGATTAAACAATATGTCAATCTGATCGAACAAGGAGTGAATAAAGTTATTGACCGGTGCTACTTTAACGTTTTCTTCCTCGACGCCTGCAGGTAGAATTTGAACGGCACGTTTTCTTCCTCGACGCCTGCAGGTAGAATTTGAACGGCAACGTGTAGCATAAAACTACTAAAAATACTAAAAACTCGAGAGGTGCGTCGCCTTCGTCGCTAATGGACGATACGGGTTTGTAATACAGGTAAGCTCTGTTTTCGATAGACGTTTGCGTGAGCGGAAGACTGAAGAGATCAAGTTCGCTCTTCATGCCTTCGCCACTGCACGCGTGTAGGAATGCCATGTTTTTTGTAAGGTCAGCGAAGATTACTTTGGTCCAAAAATATCGGTCACTGGTCTTTGGCTACGAGAACGCTTGGTTGTCTTTCTTTTCCTCGAACTACGCTTCTTCTTCGAGAAATCTTCTTTTTCTTCAACGAGTTGCACGCGGATGCGCGATTCCTCTTAGACTGTCGTCTCCGCTTGATGGTGCGTCGTTCATATCCATTGCCTCTTATCATTTCTGAAATATTATTCGCTACTTTTCTCTTCAAATTCTGACCCGATTCTCTGATGCGCACGTCAAATGATTCTTTGAAGGTCGAACCATTGTTGGTGACGTCATCCATAACGTTCAAGCCTGTTCGCAGAGCTTCCTTTCCCACCGCTTTACCACCTTCAAGATAAGGAACGATTCGTCTGAATATTGAGCCGATAAAACTACCGATCCCAGAGCCGCGCTGGTACGTCGAGCTTGCAAACACGTTCTTTACACCTCTGCCACCCCCTACCTGCTCGTCGTAGTAATGAACGTAGTGGCTCATTTCGCATGATTTATCGATCACGCTTGAAATGAAGCGTCATCGTCAGCATCCCGTACTCGAATGGTACCGTGTCACTATATTGATCCCTTATATCGATCACGATGTTTTGGAAACTATGATGCAGCAAGGGCACGTAGTGTACAGATGCAAAATGCTTGACCATATTGGTGCCAAATTTATATTTTGAATTTTTCAGAGCCACTATACGCAAGAGCGCTGCTTAACTATCCCCGACTGTATAAGGGACGCAGATATCCGTGTAAACGTACAGCTGATCAGGTATGGCAGTTTATCTCTGAGTATAATTCTCGAAACCAATGATGCGTCTAATTTTGTCGTTGTACGTTGTGTAATGAGGATCCTCGCATTCACAAGTCCGTTTTAAAGTATAGTATCCCTTCTGAAACTCGGTTGGTACGAGCAGTTGATGTTCGCGAACTTCGCGCATTTTGTTTATCTCGGCAGCGAGCTGCTCGACGCTGTCGTACATTGGGTGCGAAAAATTGGAGAATTCTAAATTCGGTGAAACCTTGCGCGTGCCCGATCCCAATTTAAACGTGCAAGAGGCCTCGTATTCTTGAATGTGCATGATTATGCAAGGCACGTGTATCTCGACGAATCCGACGCTCCAGTCGCTCATCAGTCTCATTTCCCTGGCTAAATGCGTGGTGAAGCATGTCGTCGTATTGTCGGGGAAATAAACCATGCTACTATTGCTCGGCAGCACCAGGTAAAACTCGTCAGCATTGTCCATGACTCAAGTCGTCTGAATGGCCCTCGCTCTGATTCAGCTGTTGAATTTTTCAGGGTAACCTTGCCACTTGAGAAGTTATTTATTGGCTTCGCGACCTTTGGTTTTCATGACGCGCTCAATTTTGAATTCTTTGTCGTCCTTTACTCGGAAAGAGCCGACTCTGTTCAATTCCTCGTTGTAAAAAAAGCCGTCGATTACTTCGCCGTCGAGATCTTTCAGCTTGTAAGTATAAATAGCCTGCTTTCGCCAAACGCAACTCTCGATGAAAATTACCTCGCTAAAGTTTTTTTCGAAACCTTTCGCGAAGGTTCCCTTTGAATGACTAATACGCACGTAGTGTCCAACCTTGTATTTAGGCAATTTTGAAGCTCTTCTCGGCCGTTGCAGAGCGCGCCTCTGCATATTGGCGCGTGCTTTTGCAGCATTGTATAGATTTACTTCAGTAGATTTACTTCGGCTTCATGAGAATAGAGGTATGAAGCGTATTGTTGTACCAATTTAGTTGTAACAATTTATTGTATCACGTCGATGTAGCGGTGTGTGTTGTGATGAGTGAAATATCTCCAGACGCGTTCTTTGAGCGTGCGGTTCAGACATTCGACGACAGCCGCTTTGACGTCCAGATTTCGAGCGACTCTGAATAAAATATTGTGCTTTTTCAAAACGTTTTGTAGAGCCCTTCCGACAAATTCTTTCCCCCGGTGGGTTTGCAAACTGACGGGGACTCGACCATTGGATCTTTTAAGAATTTTTTCCAACGCAGCTGCCACGCCGTGCGCGGTCTTGTCGCGCAGTGGTTCTACCCAAGCAAACTTGCTGAGTACGTCAACTACGACCAGCAGGTAAGAGAACCCATCGTTTTGAGACTTGAGCGATGTCAGCTGACACAAGTCAGCCTCCCAGAGATCGTCGATATTGCTCACATTGTAGTGCAATCTAGGACATTTTTTTCGCACAGGGCGGTGTAGCGGGTAAACATCATGGTTGCTCAACCACTCGTAAATACGCTCTTTTTCTCTCTTATTTTTCTCGAGTGTTTTGCCCCTCGTATCGACGCGAACATGATGCCGAGCACCAGCGTAGCCTCCCTCGTGCGACGCGTCGTAATATTGATTTTGGTAGGGCATTTTTGTTTAACTACGCGACGTCAAGTCTGAGCCATTTTTTCTTGGCCGCGAGTCTCGTTAGAGGCGGGAACCACGATTGTACTAGCTGCGATAATCGCCGTTTCGCTGTATTTAAAGGCTGCGTCTGTCTTTTCTCAATCTTCGAAATTTCCGTGTTTTCGACGAGATTGACCGGTGTTTCGGAGCTAGTGATAAATTCTGCTAGTTGAAATCGTCCTGGTGGGGGCTCCGAGTCGTCGTCGTCGTCGTCGTCGTCGTCGCCCATGGTTTTCTTTTTACGTTCCTCATCGTCAAAACGTCGTCGAGGAGATCGGCAATGTTGGAACGTGGAACGGGTTTCCCGTCTATGATTACGCCACCGATATTGTCCCATTTGAATCGATCAGGGTCGTGCTTTCGCCAGTGTTTCAGCAACAAACGGGCCTTGTTTTGTTTGGTTTTTGGTAGAGTTGCGAGAATAGCTTCTTCGGATAGTGGTACCATCGGATCCTCGTTGCGCTCCTCTTCCTATTCCTCCTCGCGCTCGTTTTCTTGAAGAACAGATATCGTTGTAAAACCTGCAAGTAATTTTTACACTTTTCGCACTCGTCGGTAAATTTTTTCGAATTCAATGTTTCGTCCATCTCCGAATCTAGGCGGGATAAATTGCTACCAACGGTCTGCACAGAGCGTTCCTCGCCAGCGCTCTCTTGCGGCGGCGGCGGCTCAGTAAGAGAGCGCACGGGCGCCTGTTGATCCGCAACCACCCCGCTCTGCAAGCGCTTGAGAGTAGCTTCGGGAATTATGACCATTCTACGTGCGTGCTCAATGGCGCGTGTGCAATCAAGCTTTCAAGATTTTAGAAAAAACTGTACTCAATAGAGGTTAGAGTAAGAGCGGTAAAAAGAAGCCACCACTCTGTACTATCGCGCGTTTCCTGCGTCTCCCAAGCTTTGTCGATCGAACCGCCACTCGATTTTTTAACGCGTTTTTATATGTTTTTTCAAGCGTCGTTTTTCCGAGTCTTTTACTGTCACTACACCTTCCAGCACGTTCAAAGTACACTCGCAGATGCACTTTATTAGATTCTTATAGGACGCTCGAATCAAAGCCACGCGCTGGCGACTATCGGCGTGGCAGAGAGCGTGCAAAAGAGCAATGCGTTTTTTAGAAAAGTATTTTTCCGCTGTGCAGCGCGTTTTACCTAGCGCCGATGCTTTTGATGCTTCCTCAGCTATAGCGGCGCGACGACTACTCTCACGACCGCTTTTCGGATACTTTATATAATGTTTTTCTTTGGCGAGTAGACGTATTGTACTTTGTCGTAAGGAAATATATACGTGTGAAATGAAAACTCTTTCGGAGTACCCTGCGTCAGATCCAATAGCAGGTAGCTGTACGGGCGACTACAGGCGTCGATGTAGGCCTCTTCTAAAAATTTCGGATCCTCGGGATAGACCTGTCGGGCGATCTGAGCGCGATCGCGCGGATTTTTGAAAAGTACGATATAATTCGTATTCAATGACAAGTCGCGCTGATGCGATCCTTTGTGAAAAATATTTTGCGTTATGTAGATCAAACTTCTGTTTTTGTGATGACAGCCTTTCGTAAATAAATCGAGCATAACGTTATTAGATGACTCGCGCATAAGGCCGTGCATGATTATCAGCTTTTTTCTCGTTGTCGAATAATCGATCGGTTGCGACAAACCCTCGCGGAACTCGATTTTTTGATCACCGAGTATCGCGTACCGAAGATACGAATCTTGCTACGTATCTTCGCCGTTGACAAACTTGAACCTCGCGAGTGATCAGATTATTTTTTTTTCCTGAAAAAGTATATCATATAAAGGTAATAAATAAATTTATGCAAAAGAGTAAGATTTTTGTAATAATTTTTATTCAGAGGCCAGCCACTAGCCTCCTGTTTAATTTTTAAAAAAGTATTTACATAATCCGCGACGAGCCCTCCACAAGCTCCATCGAATTGTGTCATTTCGTACTGCCACATGATGAAAATCTCTGTTACAGTGTAGCCGATCGCGACAGCTTTGCGAAGTTCGTCGGCCAAACAGGTCGCGGTGAATTAGCGGTCGTCTATTCTCTCGTGATTACAATCGCCCTCGCGCGTTTCCTCGCAACAAGACCGGCAAAGCACAAAAAGCAAACGAACGTGCATTTTAACGGGAAGTAGCGGTAAATACAAATCTCGAGGCGGTAAAACTCTACATTTTATCAGACCATCGACGCGCTCGAGATTATTATCGTTTTGCGTCAACTCGCGACACTCTTCGCCTACATAGATTCGCGGATGACCCAGTGGATACTTGCCGCGCTTGCATATAAACAGATAAAGAGAGCAAATATCCGTGTATTTGATCTTTTTACCATTTTTAGTTTTGTAAAAAAGTATTATATTTTCGGTTCGTCCACCGAAAAAAGCATCGCGAGGATTCAGACTTATTTGGATCATTAACGGATGATTTTTTGCGAAGTGAGCTATTTCCGGATTTTTTAATTTAATTAGATCGAATTGGTATTCCCATATACTCTGAATTACGTAATCGTATTCTCCAATTTTGTCTAGCTTAGCTATTGTGCTCTCGCACGCGTCGTTAAAAGAGCGCCCGTACGTCAGCTGCTTATCGTGTTTTTTGTCGAAGCATTTTGGGCACCCGTGCGTATAGCAGCCCTCGTAGTCGAATTCTACTCCTTTCTTATCGTCCGCGTTTCTCGGTAATAAAAAGCCGTCTACTAAGAACCCCTCGGGCAAGCGAAATTCTCGCGATCTACCGGCGTGAATAATTTCCCTCTTGTACACGTGCTCGCACTGGAGAAGCCACTTTAGCGATTTCTGAGAGTGTTTGTCGCCCCGCCTATATCCACTTGGTGGGATTATTCCCACGACTTTAGAGCCTAAATAATTTTTTCTGTACATCAAAGAGCACGCGCTAGCGATGGTCGCCGCCTCGGCGAAGGGGCAAATTTTGCCTACACTCAAAAATATCGTTCGGAAAGCTAGACAAGCCCGTCGAAAAATCTCTACATCCATGCGACAATATTCTAAAATTACTTTTTTCATGTCGAATACGATATTTTGCACCACCGCTTCGTTGTACCACCTTAAAAAAGATTCTCGTCCTTCGCTGGACATCGTATCTACTCCGTAAAAGCGGCAATCCGGTAGCAGGCCGACGTAACTCTCGTTTGCTTCGGTATTGAAAAAATGGGGAAAATAGCCTTTTTTGATCGAACCCGGTAAGCCGAAAGCGTCGGGTAAAGCACTGAGGATCATCTGAAAATAATTTAGGCTATCGATAAATTTCGTTCTACCGCACTGAATCAAAGTGATGCTTTTCCCGTTTAAAATTACATCCGGTAAATTATTTTCGCGCTCTTCCGCAAAATCTGGCAGAATAAATTGAACGTCGAAACTGCCAGCGTTGTGAGTAATGTACACAATATTATCGAAAATCGAATTTTTTCTTACAAATAAATTTACAAAACTTTTCACGGGGTTCTCTCGAAAGACGTGCTCGCGAGTACCGCAAGTATGGCACCAGTAACCCATGTCGTCTATTTGCAAACAGCCTGTGCACGCCTGCTGAACTACGCATAAATTAGGTACATGTACGCGCATAGTCGCGTGTTTTTTATAAGGTTTATGCGGCCGCGTTTCCAGATCGTAAAATACGTATAAATATTTTTTATTCTGTTTGGATGGATCATCGCGCACAGGTTTCATAAAGCACAAACTATTTAACGAATATTTCTCGCGACAAATTTTACAGTAGGAAACGCCGCACTCGAGCTTTCCGCGATACGAGTGAATATGCTTTTGACACGTAGTGCATATTTTAATTAAATCGCATACCGTCTTTTTTCGCGGACGAGAATCTTTTTTTTATTGTTATCAAAACAAATGCTGCCGAAAAAATTTCGCAAACAATCTTTACATTTTAATGTCTCGATTTCTCCCCGCGGACATGCCGACGACGCGAAGCAGCTCGAGTAAATAGACGAACAAGCATGTTCATCCAGGTAAGTGTAACGTTTGTTTCATTCGGTGCAAAAAAATCTACTTTTGGCGGCGCCAATTAAATTTAAAATTGTGTTAAAGTGTTTACTGATTGATTGATTGATTGATTATAGATTTATTTAAGGCCATGGGGTAGAACCCCCTCTAGCCACAACGTGGTATAATACATAGAAGCAATAATACAAAATTAAAACAATAAAACAATAAAAAGCATAACAAAGGCAAAACAATAATAAAATAATAAGCAGTTAATGAGTAATAAATACAGCGGCAAAAATACGCCAATTAAGTGAGTTTAGAAGGATAAGTGACTCAAATAGAATAACAAAAGATAAAAATATAAAAAGATAAACAAAAATAACACACAAAACACTGCACTTCACTGCAAATGCACAATGTACGAAGCGCTAGGGCAGACAAATGCCCTCACGAGCCACTCGCTCGATCCATTCGCCAATGTTGTGCTCCAACATTCTGGCACGACAGGTCCTCTTGAAGCGAGGAAAATCGTCGATCGCGAACTCCATGGCTCCATACTGGTTCAGGCATCTCGTAGCCGACAAAACGAATGCGTTGCGCCACGAGTCCGTCCTGGCAGTGATCTCATAAAGAGCTCTCGATGGCAGACGCGATGAAGCTCGCACTACCTCTTCATTAGTCAAGACAACGAAGCCACTTGCGAGGTAGTGCGGTGAAAAAGTGGCCAGGACCTTGTAGGCCAGCATCGACAGCAGGTATTCACGCCGAAGACGAGGCGCAAGCCAGCCCAGCTTCAGTCGATGGGGGGTGACGTGTTCTCTCCATCCAATGCCTCCTACCACGAACCGCACACACGCGTTTTGCACTCTCTGGAGAGCCAGCTTTCTTGTAGCGTCGAGATCGTGATAGACGAAGCAGCAATAGTCGAAGACTGGAAACACCAACGACTGCACCAACGACCTTCGGAGATCCAGAGAGAGAGAGAGAGAGAGAGAGAGAGAGAGAGAGAGAGAGAGAGAAAGAGAGAGAGAATGCCTGAGTTGACTCAGTGATGCGAGAGAGCCGTATGTCTTCGCGACTATATGCTGCACGTGAGCATCCCGGTCTAGACAGGTCCTAAGGATTACGCCCAAGTATTTCACCTCGGATTGATAAGGGAGGGGGGAGCCACCAACCATGACCTTCGGAGCCGTAATCACTCCATGAGGTGCTCGACGTCCTCGTTCAGAGCCGCGATGCCCTCGCAAAGATCAGCCGGGAAGAGGGGCAGGTATACCTGCAAGTCATCAGAGAATAAAAGGGCCTTGGCATTCTTGAGCACGTCCAGGATGTCGTTGATGAAGATGGAAAAGAGTAGCGGGCCCAGCACGCTACCCTGCGGCACACCCGCCGTGATTGGCAGCCAGGAAGAGCGATTCCCACTTGCGTCCACCACAGACTTGGTTCGATCGTGGAGGTATGAAAAGAACCATCTGAGGGCGGCCGGCGAGCACCCAGCACGCCTGAGCTTGAAAAACAGGAGATCGTGTGGAACTAAGTCAAAAGCCTTGCTAAAATCGAAGAAAACAGCAGCTGTTACCTTTCTCTCGTCTATCGCAAGCCTGATATCATCAGTAAGCTTCAAGAGAGAGGTCTGGGTGCTGTGGAACCTTCTAAATCTAGATTGGTAGGGCGAAATAATGCTGTGCTCGTGGAGGTAGGCCAAAAGCTGGTCGTACACGAGCCTCTCCAAAATCTTCGAGAGTTCAGGCAGCTTCGCAATTGGTCTGGTGTCGCCCAGGCAAGACATGGCCGATTTTTTGGCCAGTTGTGAGACGAGCGCCCTCTTCCACTCGGACGGAAACACTCCTGAGGCGAGCGAGCTGTTAAAGATGGCAGCAATCTGGGTCGCAAGCTCCGGTGTAAGGAGCCTCAGAACGTCACAGGAAATTCCGTCATGACCCTCCGATCTCGATGAGGCGCCGCGCACGACGGCCTGCACCTCGTCTTCTGTGACAGGTCTGAAGGAGAATTCAGGTCACATTGGGTCGCCGGGAGCCAGAGATTGGGCCTCGAGATGGACGCTCGGAGATACCGACGGAATCGAAGCAGAAGTCGACGCATAGAATGCGTTTAGATCGTCCAGCTCGAATAGGTCGGTTGGCGACCTCTGGCGTGCCTTACCCAGGCCGCATGAGTGCAGAACGCGCCAGCGACTCTTGAGGTTGGGTGCCTTCAAAATACTGGCCTTGATGTATTGGTTTTTCGCTGAGACAAGGTCGTTACGAATCGAGACTTTCAGCGCCCTGTATCTCGCATCCTCATTCGCAGGCGCAAATCCGCGCCGACCCATGGCTTGCGTTTCGCCGAGATGGAGAGCTCCCTGCGCGGGGCCAGATCATCCAAGGCGGAGACAGTTGCCGCAGTAAAAAGGCCCACCACAGCATCAGGGTCCGGAATACACGCTAAGGCCTCGTTGAAGCGTGCAAGGTTAACCTTAAAATTACTATTTACAAATTTAGAACTATGTGACTTAAAATTAGCAAAGAAAACAGCAAAATCCAGCGAAGAAGTGGCTGCAGCGCTTGGATTCACTGCTGGATCGGAAGGTTGATCAAAAATATAGATGACGTCACCAGGCACAGCAGAATTATGCGACCCACGGGAGATCAGCACGCCGGCCTCCTCCAAAAGCCCCTTGATAAGATTATCTCTACTTACTAACTTAAGATTTCTGCTGCGAGTTATCTTCCTTGCATACGGAGGCTTAATAATTCTATATGAGAGCTTAATCAGGTTATGGCCCGCTGCAAAGGACGCCAGTGATTTTTCATACTGCAAGATAGAAGCGGTGTGTTTGAAAAAGAATAGGTTGAGCCAGGTATGTGTCGTCCTGTAGTCCGAGAGAATATGATGAGTCGGCTCGGATTCGACCAGAGAGAGATTCAAATCTGTCAGTATATTTTTGAGAAACAGAGATGTGTCGCTCTCAACAGCCATATTTATGTTCAAATCTCCAGTGACGATGCAGTGCTTGTAGGCTGGGAGATCAGAAAGCAGAGCAAAAAAATGATCCGGCAGAGCAGCAGAAGGTCGTCGATAGACGATAGTAAATAAAAGTTTATCTGTGGCAGTAAGAAGTTCTAGTATGAAGAATTCCGTAGCGAGGCTCGGAATGCGTGAGTAGTGTAGAACCGATGGAGTTCTTGATGAAAACTCCAACTCCACCGCCGCCCTTGCCGACTCGATCCAGTCTTACAAAATAATATCCATCTAGAGAAAACACAGAAGCGTTCTGATTGGGATCGAGAAAAGTTTCTGTCACGGCCAAAACATCTGGGTGGCTATTCAGAACTTCAGCCTCAAGCAAGTTAAAATTGGGCGAGAAGCGGTTAATATTAATATGGTGAAAGGTTAAAAATTGGAGAGATTCATTAGCATTAGCAGTAGAAAGGTTAGAAGCAAAAAAAATGGTGCATTGTGTATTCGGAGGAAGAAGCATGGCGTCGATGCCCCCGCAGCCCTCGGAGCTTCATTCTTTATTAGAAACACTCATGTGTAGAGCCTCCTTCTCGCGAGTGGCGCAAAACTCGTTGACAATCGAGCGCAGACCTGCCGAAGAGCAGACCATCGTGGGTGGCCCGTCCTTCTCCCGGCGAATGTAGACAAGGGAGTTTTTGACCTGTGGCCAGAGAAAATTATGCTCCTTGCAAAGAGCGGCTGCCTCCCTATACAGCTCAAAGATGGGCTTCGGCCAGAACGGACGCGCAAAAATTTTTGCGGAGCCACCAACACCGAAAAGCGAATCGCAGCTGGTTTCAGCCAATTTTTGCGTCTTAGCGATAAAATTATCGCGGGCTAGATGCGTGGAAAACTGCACCACCAGTCCACGGGAGTTCGAGATGCCAGCAGCGCGCGCATTACTTGCCTGCTTTGGTTGCCAAGCTCGGCACCTATAGACAAAATTGTCGAGCCGCTGCAGCTCTAGCGCTGCCAAAATCTTGGAGAGAACCTGCTCGTCGGAGAGGTCGAGAGAGGCCGGGACGCCCGTGATTAGCACCTCCATGTCGTCACTCAGCGTGCTGTTAATAACCGCTTGGTCAAGACTGGCTAAGTGCGATTTGATATCGGCGAGTTCGTTGTCGAATCTGTCGGCGTTTGCAGTCAGTGAGCCCTCGAGCGACGACACCGAAGACTCGAGAGAGGTGACACGCGACGCCAAATTGGCTATAGCAGACGACTGCTCGGAGAGCGCCTCGGTCTGCTCCTGATGCGCCTTGTCCATCCGGTCAGAAAAGCTGGCAAAATCTTTCCTGTAATCAAGAAACCACTGCGGCGGCGCGCCTGAACCGCTGCCACCCGTCCCACCGTGCGCAGGCATGGCCAATGTCTCGATGCCGAGCGCGAGAGAGCGAGGTGAGGTGGGAGAAGCACTCTCGAGTAGGCGCGATAAATAGCGTTGCTTGGTGCCGGGCTGGCAAGATGGCCGCGAGGGAGAGGCCTGCCGATTACGCGAGCGCGTTACCGGGGACTGTTGAGTGGGGGGAAGCGTGTCTACCGGAAAACGCGCACCAATCACCTCCGACCCAGAGTCGATAGCTGCAGCGGCAGAAGACGAGACCGAAAGCGGCGCGCAGCAGACTATAGAGCGCGACGATACGAGCCAATCAGCCGGACAGCAATTCGCGTGCACAATTCCGCCACAATCACGACACTGGATGGTATCGAGGACATTATGTGTGGTCGCGAGTTTGCAGATTTAGCATAATACCATCTGTGGTATCTTGAAGAAAGTTCCAGTGACGGACGGTAAATGTCAGGTGTCAGGTGTGCTGGCCGATGATAAGGTAGAACTGCGAGGTCACAAGTGGAGAACAATTCCACGAAGGCGCTGCTGTTAACCGGAATTGGGCCTGCGCAGTGCGAAGATGAAATCGCACTTTTGGAATAGGTTAAGCTAACCTCAAATAAAAAGATAGAGATTTAAAGTACTCCACATCACCAGCACCAGTACAGAAAACGGGATTTACTAGCACCGATTATGTAAAAAAGTCTGCAGAATAAGATGCGCACGCGATCACTACACTGTCCGGACCGAGGCCGACTATACGAGCGTTAGACTGAGAGCTCGAATACACGCGACCTTCTCAGCTCAGAGAGACTTAGACTTAGACTATTTTATTCGACCTTGGGGTAGCACCCCGTCTGGCCCACAAGAAAAAATACATAAATAAAATAAAATATAACAATTCGTTGATAACAAAATTAGAAAATAACAAGTAAATGAGTAAACAAATTAACAAGAGAATAATTAAAGTGAAAAACAGATAATAAAAATAAGAATAAAATAAAATAAAATTAAGCAAACTTAAGCAATTGACTAAAAACAGAAAGTAATACATAAAGCTTAATTAAAGCTGGTAACTTTCAGTCTTAAATTTGAAACTTAAATCTTAAATACCCAGTTGAGAGGCTCTCAGCTGCCACTCCGCGCGATCCTCAGTCATGAGCAAAGAGAAAATCGACTGCCTAAAACTGGCCTTGAAGGAGGAGTCGAACG
>JAPYZA010005419.1:0-10446 GCA_030522685.1 Eupelmus azureus
AATTGAATATCCGGTTATTTATTTACATAATGGCTACAGGATCATTTGAAAGGCTTGTATGCAATAAAAAGATACGTGTTTTAAAGATTTTATAGTACTGTACTGCATTATATAGGTATAAAAATGAGTTTATTTCAAGGATTATTTCAAGACTTTTATTTCAAATATGGGTTAAGTACACTATAAAAAAAATTTATACGTTGTGTTTTGTTACGAAACCGATTTCATTATTCGCAATATTAAAAATTTTTCATAATTTACGGCGGAAGCCAAAAAACTGCTTGAAATGAATAATAGAACTGTTTAATATGATTTGCCTTACAAATGTTAACATTCATCATAAAAATTATAAATGTAAAAATGCTTTTTTGGATTAAGATCAAAATAACTAAAACGCATGCATTATATGCTTTTTAAGTTATGTGACAATAACTAGAAATAATAAAACCTATGTATAATTGGTATATACTCAAGTAAATTATTCCAAGAACCACTTGGAAGTTTTTAAGAAAGTGTTAACAGTAAAAAAAAAAACAACGAAATTGCCGCTCCTTCTCTTTGTTCCGAGTTTCTTGAAATGTAAATGACATGTAAATTAAAAAAGTATTAAAATGCATATTGTGAAAATTTGAATAAGCAGCCAGGATAATAAATCTAAATAAAGTAAATTAAAAACTTTCAAGCTTTCACTAATAGCATCGGTCTTATTGATACCTAAGAAGCTAAACTCTGTTTGATGATACCAAAAAAAAACTAATTTTCACATTAAAAAACAAGAAATAAATCTTCGCGTTAATTAAACGCAGCTCTCATCAGAATCCATCCACTACATCAACCGCACACAACCCAGCAACTCAATTATGCAAAATTCTAAAGATAATACTCTCGATCGACGCATTCTTTCTAATTACCCCACTGCACGCGCAGTCGAAGTTATTAGTACGCGAAGCAAATGAAGTGAATAATTGTGCAGTAAATAACAGCTCGACCCGGCGGCAACGGCGGCGCGCGAAAGTTTGACTGACGCGCACGAAATCCGCTGCATATACACCCTCGCTCGTATACCTCAGCGCGTTGCCAAAGCGCATTGTATGCAAATGCGGAAGTAAATAATGACTCCGTCGAGCGTCACAAAGCGTCATTGAGGAGAGTGAAAGAGCGAAGCTCGACCTATTGCCGTGTCGGCATTTTCAGGCCGCGTCTAACGCGCTTCTAGACGACAAAAGCACGCCTTCATTGTTTCAGAGAGCTCGCGCGCGGATGATTAAGCGAAACGAATATAATATCGCACGGGGGCGGGGAGGGGGGTGGATGTAAATCGACAAGGCGCTCGTTGTAATAACGATCGCGTTGCGCCATTGTCGTTTATAAAGATGTCAGTGAGAGTCGGCCGCTTCCAAATATAAGCCAATAAACATGCTCCGGGGAATGTCTTGGCGGGATGGATTTTTGCAGGCGCATAACGGACGAGCGGGCGTTATTCGCGCGCGGCGCGCTTGAAAGATACGAGCGATTAATTCCGACGACGTTAGAGCCGGGGAGCTGGCTTCCAAGTGTATAATTTTACTCGCGGATATATGTACAGTTGTTAGGCGTCACTAATGTCTCAAATAACAAAGTAATAAAATCCTCGGGCAATAAATAATGGACGGTTAACCGGCGACGCTCGCGTAAACAAAATTTTTTCCTCGCGCTCGCTCAAATCAGAAAAAAGAAGCGAGAAAAGAAGCTGAACGAATCATCAGGCGATGAAAACAATTAAGCGTTTATCTGTTTATACTTGGCGCGTGCGGCTAAGTATATATACCCGAGTGATAAACCGTCATCGAAACTATAGCTCGCGCGCGAGTCCAATATAATTTTCCAGCTCTTTCGGCGCGAAAACAAACGCGCCTGGGCCGCTCGTGCATTATTCAAAGAGGCGGCGCGCGCATAAAAACAAATCATCATTTATAAAAAGAAGGGAAAAGAACGAGGCGAGGAGAAAGAGGCCCCGAGAAAATATAATAAAGTATATAAAGGAGCTGGCGCTGGCGTCGGCGGCGGGGCGACACGTTACTAATTGAGATTCAGCGGGGCGCGTAATCGCCCGAAATAACACGAATTCCAATCTGAGGAATGGCCGGGAAAAATATGGCCGGGGCCATTCATCGTCGCGGTAAAATCACCGAATATTTCACTCGCGAGCGGGCGGCTCGGCTACCGGGCGCGTTAGGAAAAAGAGAGAGAGTGAGTGTGAGGGAGTGAGAGAGAGAAGAAGGAAACGGAGGATCTACAGGGCACTATATATCTATATCCCTCTCCCTTGCCTACCCTCGCTCGCGCGAGCGCGCGGCGGGGCTCTAGACTGCAGATTTATGCTGCCCGCCTTGCACCGCTGATATCCGAGAACTCACGACCCGCTTCGCTCGTAATGAAAGAAATAAATTCACTCCCCTCGCTGCCGAGGTTATACCGACGGGGAGGATGGGAAATCCGCCGCCCGCCGCCGCCGTGAGTGTGAGGCGTATATACCTTCATACGACTTTAAAGTTTCTCCTCGGCCTCTCTCTCTCTCTATCTTTTCTTCGGCTGATGCCGCGAGTGTTATTCGACACATGCGAGGTAAATTAGACCCTCGTAAAGGAGCTCTTAATTCCTTTTTGTAGCTGTGTGTGTGTCTCTCGCCTATATGGTTGTGTCTGTGTGTGCCGCACTTAACGCTTGGCTCGTGACTTTTAGGTTTGGATATATGGTGGGTTAGAGTTCCTTTTACTACGGTTTTCGAGTTGTAGCTGGGTGAATCGATTGGGCTATTTTGGGATTATGAAGTGTTTAGGAAGTCACGATATGGTTTTGATGATACTTTTGAGACTTTTGAGGTAGACGTATTTGGAGACACGTCGGATATATGGAAGTTGAAAAAGATAAAACGGGTGGGGGTTTACTATCCTTGGTTTTTTTTTTAAAATAATATGCTGGTAATGGGATGTTTTAATTTTACAGTCAATATGACTAATATGGAATCGATAAATTTATCGATCAATTTACTAAACGAACTTTAAGATTCACTATTTTAACAGTACACCTTATTTAATACAGTTTATCAAAACGGATAATAATGGTTAAAGTAGAAACTTACTTATTATCTATAATGAGTTACCTTTGAAAAACATTTCATCAGAACTGATAATTTAAAAATTTTTAACATTTAAATTACATAATTTATATAGAAATCGACATTTCCTTGAACTACAACGTTCAACGAATTCTAAGTAAAGGCTTCCAGCTTGTCAGTCTTAAATGCAAGATACATTTTAAAATGTCAAATAGACTTACATACACGTATTCCTACATTAACTATAATTAGACTTTTAGCAAACAGTAAACCTACTTTAAAAATGTGGAAAACCGAGCAAAAAATTATTTTAGTATGTCACTCATCATATTC
This sequence comes from Eupelmus azureus, assembly GCA_030522685.1. Lineage (NCBI taxonomy): Eukaryota > Metazoa > Arthropoda > Insecta > Hymenoptera > Eupelmidae > Eupelmus > Eupelmus azureus. Next base: position 3,431 of record JAPYZA010005419.1, read on the forward strand.
AAGGCGTGTGTTAACACAAATTATTTTTCCGTGCGATTATTCAGTTTCAGTTTCATGAAGGTACTGTATTAAATTTTAAATTCTTTTGAATTATTCATGGCAAATGCTAAAGGCCGCAGAATTATGGTAAGACTAGGGGAAGTTCAATGATACTGGAGTTATTACTATTAATTATCTCGGTTCTCGTTTCCCGTTGTGAATAAATATTATTTATCAAACCTTCACATTCAATATATGCAAAAATTTTTAAACTAAAATAATTAAACTGTAAGATACTACTATAAACTAATTCTAAAAACATGACAATATTGAATAGTTTTTATAAGTTATTGAATACTAAAATTAAAAGCTAATTGTATATCGGTAAATAAATCACTATAATCCAATTTCAGATTATATTTACTGTTGTATTATTGTGGAATATATAAATTACTGTTTGATTCGAGATATAGATTGTGCAATTAGTGATTCAATTATAAGTTGTTAAATATAGACGTATTCATGTTTCTATTCTGTTATATAAAAAATTAATTACTTCTTTGTTTCGAACCTCGAATGAATCATAAAATTTACAACAATTGCAATGAAAAAGACTTGGTGTCACAATTAACATTATAGAGAAGAATATTTTTAAATTCAAAGAATTTAAGAAAGTTGTATATATATATATTAATTAATTTTTTACTTCAGCTGTAGTTTGACAGAGCATACATCTTAGTAATTTTTAAATGTCTGACTTTTAAAATTTTTTATTTCATTTCTAGTTTATTACCATCGTTGTTTAAGTAAAATTAACTATCATCTTTTGAAAATTGTACTATTTATTTTATAGATTTATTTATTTCAACAATTTCTTTTAACTTCCATCATACTATTAGAATAAGAAATACTATTAAAAACAATATTTAGAGAAAAATAACGTATGTAAGAATATAACTGTTTTATTTAAATATTCTAGTGTTTTGTAAAATAATATTCTTGACATGCAATGACTATTTCTCAAAAACGTATTCTTTAAACATGTCATTTGAATAAATAATATACGTCAAGACACAGTGACGAAAATCTACTACTTATTTTTACATCCTGAGTCAGACTTCAAATGTATCTACTCATTAAAATTTCGATGATCAATAATCTTAAACAAAGAGATTTATGCAAGGACAGGGAGTATGAGGATTCGTAGAAAAGAAATCATAAAAAAGTTATTTTGTGATTCTACAAACGTGTTTATTAAAGCGGTATGGAAACTCAACGATATTTACAGGTCGTATTTACAGTGCTCATGACATAATCATACGTGTAATAATATTCTATTATCTCGTAGCGTCTAAGCTCTCGAGCCGCGCCGGTCGACGAGCCGCAACAGCGAAGAAAGTAGCCAGATGTGCTCGTCCGACGGCGACGAATTTTTTTTTTTTATACAGAGATAAACATCCTCGCGCCGTACATAATCGCATGCGCTTTTTGTCACACGAAACCGGATGGAGGAAATACTCGATGGTCCAGGAGCGCGTCGCATTACTTTTTTTTCAAGCGGCAGATGTTACATCTTCGCTCGCGCTGCCTCCGGCTCGCAAGAATCGCTAATAAATTAAAAGATAAATTAGACGTTGACGACGAGGCCGCGGAGGTCATTTTATTACGCCGCGGCGCTCGCGTTCTTTTCGTTATCAATGTTTTTTTTTCCTTTTTAATAATTGTTTTTGTGTAAAGAAACGACTTATGGCTCTCTCCCTACTTCGACGGCGCTCGCTTAACTTCGAGAGAACGGTACAATATCACAGTTACATTTATGGACAAAGAGTATTCCTCTCCGTCGAGAGAAGATCAACCGAGCAGCTGCATTATTATAATATTTATATATATATATATATATATATAACATCTCTTTTTTTTATTTTTCATCTACTCTCGCACGCTTCTCGTTCACATAATAAATACATAAGAGATGATAAAACTCTCTATCTCTCTATCTCTCACACACTCTCACATTCTTCAATTTTTGCGCGGATCAACAAAATCGCGACAGTGGATATGCCGGATTGGAAAAAAAAAGAAACTGCAATCGAAGAACAATCGAAACAAACCGAAACTCGTCAGTCGAGCAATACATCCTACACACGTCGATAAAAAAAGGGTAAAGAACAATTCATTCGCACTCGCAGAAAACAGATATATAACAAAAACGAAAAACCATGTCACTTTCAGTGTTCAAAGTTTTATCTCCGCTCATGCTTATATATCACCCGCCTCACTCTCCTTAATTAAAAAGCACTATACATCTCAATCTCGCTCTTTCTCTCTCGACTATTTACACTCCGCGCGAAAAACACTCCGATACATCAGCTTAAGGGTGCACAGCAGCTCCGAGCCTCTGTCCGTAGATGGCGTAGGGCGAGTAGTAAGGTCCCAGGGCGTTAAACGCGCTGTAGGGCGAGGCGGCCAGGGAGGCCGGCAGCGGGCCCGTCGGTGGCTTTCCGTAAGGATGGTATCTCGCGCTCAGTGGGCTCAGCGAGGGCGCCGGGTAAGATCCAGCTGCAGCTGCCGCTGCGGCTCTGTGGAGCGCCGCCGACGGCGAGAGCAGCGGATGCGCGTGCTGCTGTTGTTGTTGCTGCTGCTGGCTGGCCAGCATGGCCGCGGCCTCGGCGCCGTTGGCCAGGCTCGTGTGGCTGCGCAGATGCTGGAGCAGCTCCTCCGAGGTAGCGAAACGCTTGCCGCAGTAGGAGTCGCCGGCTATCCAGTTGCAGACGTGGGGCCTGCCGCCTGAGGCAGCAGCCGCCGCGGCAGCCGAAAGCTGGGCCGAGTAGCCGGCGAGCGACGGCGGGGGCATCTGGCCCAGCGACGACAGGGCCATGAGGTTGTACTTCTGGTGGTCGCACTGCGTGCAGCCGCTGGGGCAGGGGCCCTGGCTGGCTCCGGCCGCCGCGGCCATCATCATCTGGGCGTTGTGCATGCTGTACTGGCAGCCCGTGCAGTAGGGGTCCTTGCAGACGGGCACTAGGGTCTCGCCGCCCGACGGTGTCTTAACGCGGGCGTAGCTGAGGTAGGGGTTGTTGCTGGGCGAGTTGCCCGCGCCGGGGTAGCCGAGCAGCGCTGCCGCGGCCGCGGCGTGGTGGTGCGAGAACGGCGAGGCGCCGGCGAAGGGCGGACGGAAGGCCGGATTCTCGGCGAGGCCCGGCGGACAGCAGAGCGGGTTGGCCGCACCGAAGGCGCCGAGGCCGCCGGACTTGTACATCGACTGGAGATTCGCGGCCGCGTCCTTGCCGGAGAGTATCTCCATGCCCGAGCGGATTATGGGGCTGGCGCCGCTGTTGTTCCTGGGGGAGGCGCTCGACTTGTCGCGCTCGCCGGAGGCTGGTGTCTTGCGCTCGGTGGGACTGCTGCTGGCTGGGCTGGACGACTGGTTGTGGGAGCCCGGCGAGGCGGACTTGCGGCCGACGGGAGTCGATCTGGACTTTTTGCTGCTACTGTGGTTATTGTTGTTTGTGTTGTTGTTATTGGTTTCTGCGCTCTCACTGGCACTGTTAGCACTGTCGTTATTGCCACTAGCACTGTGCACACTGCTGGTTTTGGAGGAGGGCCTCGGGGCCTCGTCGCGCTTCGTCGAGACGACGTTAGTCTCGTAGGGCTTGAACGCGAGATTCGACGATGATGAGGTACTGCTGCTGCTGCTGGTCTTGTGGCCGTCGGCTGGGCTGTGACGGCTGCGCTCGAGCTTGGCCGCTGGGGGCGAGCGAGCGTTCGAGGCGGCGGACGAGCCTTTGGACGGCTTGTCCAGAGACGAGATGAGCGGCTTGCCCGGCGAGTCCGCGCCGATTTGGCTGCAGGTCTGGGCTAGAAGGGCCAGCGGACTCTTCTTCGCGTCCAACTGTAATCAGAAAAAATGGTTTTGGTTCATTAATTGGGGTTTACGTGGATGCGTTTTGAGTAGAAGTGATTTTTTTCGTTTTAGGTTTTGATAATGTTGAAATGAGTATTTGAATATAAAAAAAGACAAGTCAAAATGCAAAAAAAAGATATGTGTAGAAGTATTTTTTAATATATATATTTTTTTTAATTACAAAAAATAATTCCTCATTTTTTTATAAAAAGATTTTACAGTTTAATAAAATTTTATGATTGACTCAAGAAAAAGTGGTTTCCAATCTCCAAAATCACAGACTTTCAGTTTTGCTCCGAAATTCTCTAACAACGAAAGTCGCTAAAAAAACCGATAAAAAAAATAGGAAAAATCCATAAGTAAAAGAATACCAACCGTCGTTGGAAGCGGAGAAAGATAATCCGGCTGCAGGTACTGATTGTGTCCGGTGGTCAGCATACTGCTCTCTTCGAGCACAACCATTTGGTTAATTCACAATAATCGTATCTCACAGCACCACAAACGAAAGGAACAGAATCTGTCCTCCAAAAAACTTCTTCCAAAACTGCTTAAATCAGCTCTTCACTAATCTCGAATCCACACGGCGCTCTGCCCAACAGGCAGAATCGCTCGCCGTCGGACTGCTTCTCTCTGCTCTCCACTAGTACAACTCGCACTCTCGGCTTTCTTGCCCGATCGATGTAGTCGCACACAAAAAACTTTCTGCTCTCTCAAGTAAACGTGTACCGCTTGAGATCCGGGGGAGTAGTGAGCGCTCCGTACCGCTCCGCCACTCGACTGAGCTCCACCGTCCACGCGAGCGCCATCTGCTATCCCCTCCCCTCAACTTGTAACCTGTCGTCGGAGCTGCCGTGGCTCTCTTTCTCTCTCTGCTTCTCCCCACCCGAGGCGTCCAGAAAGAGAGAGAGAAGGGGTCGCGACAGCCGGCGACGGTGGCGGGGAAGGCATTCTAATTCAACACGCCACCCATGATGTTGGCTCGACGATGACAGCTCCCATCCCGGCTTTGATATTTCACCGCGAGCGGCGCGCCCCACTCCCGCTCTCTCTCGCTCTCCCCACCCCACTCTCCGCTCCCTGCTTCCTCTCCGCTCGCTCGCGCGCGCGCAACCCGATATTTTATACCGTGAAACCTGTCTGTCTCCGCGGCGGGGCGGCGCGCGGCTTAATAAGCAGCTTTCAAAATAGAAATGTAATGGGCCGGGGCGATAGCGGGGAGTGAGAGAGAGAGAGAGAGAGAGAGAAGCGGCAAGCGCGGCTGATTGATTGCCCGTCGGGCCGACTTACCGACTGCCACGGAGCGCGAATGACAGCCACTTAAGCGGCCCGTGTTTGCCTACAATTTCCACCGAAAGCGTTTTAATTATCGGACCGCTCGGCCGACGCTCCGCCGCGTGTGCATTCTGTATTATAGTATAGGAACGCTTTTGCCCTCTGCAGCGTGCGTGGTTATAGAGACGTGAGGATTTTTGAGCTTAGATCGATTTGAGGCGAGAAAGCCCGGGGGGGCTTTTTTCGCCGCGAGATTTGTGCTGCTTGCCGGAGATTTAAGGGGATATAGACTTCCGCGGAGGTTTTTCGAATATATACCGGCGCGATTTCGAAAGTGGGCTATAGCTTCGGCCAAGTTTTTCGAGTTTCGTATAGTTTTACGGAGAGTCGCGAGCGAGCGAGAGTCGATTTGGCCGAGTTTATTTCCGAGACGTTTCTACTTTGCTCTTTATCGCTTTTATTGGTGTTTCTGAATTTCAAAAATACTTGGCGCTCGAGTCGCTGAGTTCTGGGCAAATATATATTTTTTATTTAACTCGCGCGCGGCATTTTGAAACTCCCAGAGCTGCACTGGAATCGAGGTCAAGATTGTTCATTTAAATAAATAATCGAGCACAGTATTATTCATAAATCAGGCTTTTACAATCGGCAACTCGACAAATTATTCTTAATTCGATCCGTCTCGTAAATAATTTTATTGATTCCTGCCGGTGTGTTTCTCGTTAGCGCGCGAGAGCGCAAAATTTATGGCGCTTACAACAACGAGTAATTGCGATTTAATTGGGAAATCGTGCCGCGCGCAATCATTCATAACTGTAAAAGTCGCTCGGCGCGCTCTCTCGCGGCGAAACGAGAGCTGCACTCGGACGAGTGGCCGTGTCGGGCTCCGAAAACGAAAGGAGCCCGCGTGGACGTCTGCTGTGCGGCTGGCTTGGCAAAAAAATTAATAGATCGTAATTCGATGTCATTGCGGGCACTTAACCTTATTATAACTCACTCGGCTGGCCGAAGAAGATGTGAGACGCCGAAATAACCTCTTCTCGGTACTGCTAATTCGTTCCCGCGAAAACCGGCCGACAGAGGGCGCGAGGCGCCGGACAGAAATCTCGCTCGTACCGCTCATCCACGAGGCGCGCAGGCATCAATTAAACGAGGAAACTTTTTTTCACGATCGCGCCGCCAATTATCGGCCCGTCGATATATAATACTGCCGTCTCTCTCTCTTAAATCTTCAAACGAGATCCGCACTGCCGTCGAGATGTATTCGTCGAGGCCCCCGAGGGGACCTCTTTTCTCGATCGCTACCGGGCTTTCGATACCGCGCTGAGATTAGCGCCCGAGCGAGAGCCTCTTAATTCCCTTCTCTCTCTCTGTCTCCTCTCTTCCTCCGCGGCGATCGCGCGAGCTTATTTTTTTTCTCTTTCTCTTTCGCTTTTATCTCCCGAGACTGGCTGACGCGCGAGAAATTCCCGGCGTATCTCTCCGCGCGGACTACATAAAGGCGGCGCGCGCGCCGAGATAAGCCGCGGCGATATATTCGCGGCGCGCGCGCGCACCGGCGTGTATAATTCATTCCGGCGCGGCGATTTGCGAAATCGGATGAAAAAGAGGGGAAGGCGGACCGCAAAGGTTGTACATTGTAATTTTTGTGCGTATGGCTGAGCGCGAGGATTCTCGTGTACGTGAGATTTCAAGGGAGATTGCAAGCGGATACCGATTTTTTGGCGAGGAGTTGAGTCGAAAATGGTTAAGTATTTTATAGTACGAGGTAGAGGGTTTGACGGCGAATTTATTCCGAGCTCGTCGCTGCCGGAACTGTTTTCGACGAAAATTAATACTTGAGTTGAAGAATCCCTCGAAA
>JAPYZA010005419.1:10505-38528 GCA_030522685.1 Eupelmus azureus
AAATTATCTTGATATGTTCAGAAACATAAATCATATGAAATCATAAAATAAAATTTTAGCCTATCTTACTTTTCTGCTCGACACCAATTACACAATCCCACAACGCTCAAAGCTCCTCACCACGAAAAAAATCAGCTCCAAAGTCAGCCAATAAAGCCCGCAGAGCAGCTCCTCTCCCCAAAACCCCCCATCAAATCGCTCTTTTTTCCGGCTTTTGTTTCGGCCGACAGCCTCTCGAGTTACACTCGTATACACAACGCTCTCTCTCTCTCCCTCTTTGCACCTCCTCGCGTCCCGCTAACTCCCCCGCAGTTTCCGTTCCGCCACCCGTAAGAAATCCCCCGTCAAAGGCTGTTATTTGAATCGTTCCGTCATCCTTCCTGTCAGAGCCACAGCTTCTCTCCCTCCATCGTATACACTAGCCTCTCGCACGCACACGCTTACATATAGAGAAAGAGGGCCGCGCGTCTGTGTGAGTGTGGACTGGCGGCCGGACGGACGGCGCCGCTAACGACCTAACGCCGAGGCTATCCTCGTATAGTCGTCTCGACGCTGACGGATGAGTTTACAGCTAATGTAGCGCGGCCCCCTTTGAAGTTCGCCGCTCGCCAAGCGCGCTCTCGGGATCTTCTTCATCTCTCCTCGCTATCTCTCCTTCGCTCTCCGAGAGCCGTCTTATATATATATATACGCTGCGCGCTCTACTTGAGATTGTACGGAGATGCGAGCGTGGAGATCTGTACAGTCGAGGAGAGAAGTTGAGGGATTGGTCTTGCGAAATTTTTGATAAGGGAGGAATCGGGGAGATAGGCTGGCTGCTGGCGATCTGAATTAACAAAGAGTCCGATTGTTGACCAGAGAGTAGCTAGTTTATGCTGTTAGACTGAGATATATCACGATCAATCTCGTCCCGACGTTCTTTAATTAATCAAAGCCTTCTGTTTAGCCGGCGAGTCTCTCTCGAACCCAAACATTTGTCCAGAGCGAATAACAGCGTTACACTCTGATTTTTCGCTTTTCAGAATCTCTCGCTTCTCACGCCGCGCGCTCTCGCACAAAAGCTCGAGGCTCGCTCTTTCTCGCAAAGCGATTTATTTCTCAGGCCGACTGTACGGCCCAGTGCGCCACAAAGTCGGGGCCGAAAGCCTCGTTGGCAAAGCCTCTTTTCTCCTCTCGTCTTTTTCGCTCTTCTCTCCTTCCTTCCTTCTTCTTCTCTTTTCTCCGAGCGCCTCTCGTCGACACGATTGTAAACAAAGTGCCTGGCGATCGCTTTAGTCGGAAAAACTCTCGCCGATGAAAATTGATTGTTCCAGCTCGGAGAAAAGCTGCGGCATTGAATTTTTCCGAGCCCGCGCTATCGGATGTGGAAATAACGAGGAGGCCGGTTTGGGGACTTTTTCGGAAGCCGAGGAAGGCGAGAAAACGCCGCAGGTCTGATTTATTTCGGCTGTTCTCCGTGCGTGAAACACGACGTCGACAGAATTACGGCATTAGTCATCCGCGCGGAGATCTGACGCCGGGAAAACGTATTAATCCATTTTGAGCCGCGCAATAAAATCAATTGTGTTAGCTGTGGAGTCTCTCATTTTTTTCCGTTCACTGCCGAGGCCGCCTCCCCCTATAGAGCGGCTCGCTCTCTCCTTTGATCGTTCGAGCGAGGATAGCTATAGCTGCATGGGGGGAGGGGCGCGCAGCGCGACTAGATGAATGACTCGTCGGTGAATTTCACGGTGTGACAGGCGGTTTTCGGGGAATCCGCGTTAAATGAAGTGTTTACTGCTGAGTAATCAAAAAACCATAGATTTTCGAGCACAGAGCGAGTCTATACACACGAGCTTTTGCCAAAAAGTGAGATTCACGCGCGCGCGCTGCCTGTTTTTCTCTGATGAGAATAAAAAAAGAAGTAGACGGTGATGAAAGAACAAGCCGAAAGCCTCCCACGAGTTTAAGTGCAATAAATCTTGGTTAGTGCCCGGGCAGGCTTGCATAATGGAAGTTCGAAAAAACATAATTGATGCGCGAAGATCTATACTGCTGCCGGGCTGATGGATGCTGTTGTTGGCCGATTGTTGTAAAAATATTTTTCCTTCGAGAGTATCAATCATCTTTTGACGAGCGATGCTCGTGGAAGAAGTTTCGTTTCTATAATACCTGCTTTGTGCCCATTTTTTTCCTATTCGCAAATTTGTATCCATTATTTTTTGAAAACAATACACGGCGCGAAAAGCTCATAGTAACATTCGCAGAAAAACGAGCAGCGCAAGAGATAAGACGAAGGTAAGAAACGAATTTTTCTAGTCAGCCGGAAAAGCAACGATGCAACGACTGTTCGGATGAATGAAAACCGCTTAAGGGCCCTTCCACATTCGGAGCGCTCAGCCGTCATATAGATCGGCCTGCAATAAATCCCGAGGTCTTTTGCCCGCCTTTAGAGGAATCCCCTACGTGAATACCTGCACTATAGTCCATTATATAATGCGCAAGACTCGACCACCCGCTATAATACGAGAATCCGAAAAGCCTCCACTGTCCGTCGGAGGTAGTATATACGACGCTAGAGTCTATATATATATACATGTACCGTAAGTGGGCGTCGTCGACAGCCGACGACCCAATTTCACACTGCGCCCCTCTATACATTCGTGTACAGCATCGACGACAACTGTTATTACAAAAGTCCGTACTTTCGCAGAAAGAGCGGAGCGTTTCGTGAATGCACCCACCACAGGAACGCACCTATATACACGCAGGGCGCAATAAATGAGCGCGCGCGTATACATCCGAGGGGTGGCTTTGTGCGAGAGCCGTGCGCGCACGGCTCGTTCCACCCGGTTTGTTGTGACAAGGTAATAATTTTGCCGGGCATTGTCGGCGGGGGGATTAGACGCGGCCGAGTCGGAAAGGGAGGCGTACGAAATTTTCGACGCTGCCTCGTTGTTGTAAAGGTTATATGGTGAGGAGAGGAAGAGGCTCCATGGAGTTTACCTTGCAAGCGGAGTCTACACGGTTTTTGCCGAGGAAATTGAGTATTTTCGAAATTTACTCGAGAGGGATTAGCGTTTATTGTCGAAAAAGTCGATGGTTATTAGCGGACACTTTGTCGGGGGGACAGTAAAAGAATGAAGCTCGTTTGAAATCAAAGGGACGTGTCTAGACGAACAGACCTTAGGCTTATTCTAGAATACCTTTCCCGAGAGCAACAGCAAGTCGTCCGCTTCCGTCTAAACGAATTTTCGGCTTGGCAATACTCTCGTGCCCGTAAAAAGTCCGCACTAGCACGTTATTTTTAAGTGCGAGCGGTAAAGAAGAATAAAACAGAGCCAGACAATTCTACTCGTAAATTCTTCAGCAGCGCGCCGAAGAATCGCTCTTTGTAACTGTAAATATAAAAAATACCGCAGCGCGGCCTGCAGCGTCATTGTAACGACGAAAAATTCTAAAAAATATATTGCACAGCATCGCTGAGGGCTCCGCTAGTCCATAAATCAAAAGGGTTGAGCCGACACTCGCCTCGCCGTATATATATATATATATATATATACACATAAAGCAAACTCGTCCCACCAACGTGCTAACAGCCATCCTTTTCCCAGCCGTCCAGTCTTAGCTCTGCATAAAAAGCTCGATCTTGACTTGGCTCGGCCGAGCGCACATCTCGAAAGTGAGCTCTCGAAAAAACAAAGCCATCAGCGCCTCGAGATCCCAGGCGGCTTAATTAGCACTCGAGGAATTAGTCGCACGCAAGCCGGCATTGTTTATACCTTTATCCACACGCATCGTCGAGTATATAGCTAGCGAAAATCACGGCTCGAATTTTCACTCTCTGCCGGCAGGTCGCTTTTGTTGCCGCCTGGCCGTGAATTGATTCCCGCGCGGATTAAACGGCTCCGGGGCTCCAATAAAGAACCCGCTGTTAACGAAATTGCACACTCGACGACGCCCCCCGCGTGTGTAACCGCGCCGCCGGAATTGAAATGCAAGCCGCGTTGTGTATACGTGTATATATGTATATTTTCGGCCGCGCGGGAGCCCGGGACCAGAGAGAGAGAGAAAGGCCAATTTTTTCATTCGGCAATCACGATGTTGCGCAAAGCTCGGGGCCAGAGAGAGTGAGAGAGAGAGCGGCTGATTGCCCCCGTAGGAGAGCGAAAAAGCGCGGTGATCCGTAATTGACGCAAAAAAGGTTGGGTATTATACGGCCGGGGCTTAATTGTTAATTCGATGCGTGCTGAGTTTTATGGGAAGTATGGGAGGCGGAGGCGACTTTGATGCGGCTCCTTGAAATTTCATTGTGCCGAGGGGCGCGGCGTGTCGTTATGTTGAAAGGTTGTTATTAGGTTTATTGTGGAATAGTGTTTGTATATGATCGCGTTTTAATAAATAATTGCTCGCTGCTGGAGAGGTGAGGAGGGGAGGAGGGAGAAGCTTTGTATGTCGGTGGATGTAATGGTGTTCTTGAACGGTGCTCGGACGGATGAAATTATTAATGGTATAATTATGTGGAAGATGAATATTCTTTATAAACAGCGAAAAGTATATAGCTGGAGAATGCAAGCTTCGTAAAATTCTATTTCCGACATTAAAATTAATTTTTCGTCGGAGAGAAGTAAGAAAGCAGGAATTACGAGCTGAATAATTATGTCAGTAATTTATGCTGTGTGTCATTACATTCGTCAGAATTAACACTGTATGCCGGCAGTTAACTATAATAGGAATGGTAACTGTACAATTACAACGCGGCTCGTAATGCATGTAATGATTTCATAACACGCAACGCATGCTAATGTTACATTAGTATGCCACCAAAAAAGTTTAACATTATTATACGTATATGTCTCTACACATTATGTGAAACCAGCGCTGTTACTTAAATTACAAATTGCGCAATTTATTCAAGCCTGACAGTGTAATAAATTAAAATCCTATTATGGCCGTAAGAAAAAATCTGGGATTTACCAGCGAAAATTTATACCCTTAAGTCTTTGCGGGATAACCGTAATCATTATTACAGATTATCCTAAACCAGCTAATCTAGAATTATTCAATGCAAAGAACTTCTACAAACTGGTGACCGAGTTATTTCACGTTTCAAGCCTTTTGTACTTTTTACGTTCTTTATTCACGCTGTGCTTATCTTGTATCAATATCCCGTATCAATCCTGAAAAACAATTCAAGCAGTAAAAAATTCCAATCAATCAAACTCAAACTACAACTAATGAAAAAATGTCAAGTACACCCAACCCAGCTCAAAACCTAAAATTTAATTTGCAATCAGTAAAAACACGCATACAAGCATCCAAACAATTCGTCAAGCCGCACCGTACGGTACTTTCCAATCCAACCAACATCACAATCCAGAAGAGCCGCGTATATACAACCTGGGTGCGATGCAATTAGCCTACGCGCACACACTATTACGCGCATGTTTGTATGTGTATTAAGGAGGAACGTCAAGCGGACATTACGGCGCGCGAATACCTCCTTGACCTTGCCTCGGCTTAACGGTTCCCTATCACGCGAACTCCAGCCCCCCCCCCCTTAATGTATATTACACTAGGCGCTGCAGCTCTATATGCAGCTCGGGGGCGTAGCACGTCGAGTCTAATGAGAAGCGCGCGGCCCCGCGCGGAAGGCCGTGAATGATCGTCTTTATCTTTCGCCGTGTCCGTGATAAATTGAGCGGCGCGCTCTCAGGATGCGCCGCCGGATTGCCGGCTAATATTTTTCGAAAATTATGAAGAGTCACGCGGTGGATGCGGGATATCAATGCTATTTATGGACTGGGTGCATGGTTTGCTACGGCGAAGGTTCTTGAAATAGGATCAACCTTTTTTTTTGCCGCGTGTGTTTCCGATTGTTTTATATGAAAGAATGAATACGCGAGGAAATCGATGTCAAGGCGCGCGCTGCATCTCTCTTCTCCTTCGTCATTTTTATCGGGCTTGAAATTGCGCGAGTCCGGATTGTGAAATTGAAATCACAAGCAATTTCGTGCGGTCGAGCACATTATAACGCCGCTTGTACCGTGTGTTCTCGACCTGGATTGAGATTCGCGTGTATTGCTGGATGTCTGCGCGCTTTGATCCTGCTTTGGATAAATGCACTCGCGTTTATCTTCTGTGAGCTCTCGGTACGTGGTGTTTTTCGTTCTCCAATTTGCGGATTAAGGTCGGAGGATTACGCGCACTCGATGAGGAAGAAAGTTTTTCGTCTTTGTTTTTGAAATAATGTGTAGGATATTATTCATGTAGTTTGGCATTAAATGTGCTGTTTGGGTCATAATAGATGTAATATGAGCAATTTCAAAGTTTGACCAAAATAAAAGTCGATGCAAATAAGTTAAGGCATGACTAATGTCTCCAAGTAATAAACCATTTTAGAAAGTTAGGTAAAATGTTTTTCTTTTATTTTTATTAAAGGATTTCGGACAAAATATTGACTTTTCTACTTAATTTAATTTTTCTTTGACATCTCTTTATTTTCCCACATCCATTTTTCTATTTAAATATAATTATTTTTTTTTCTATTTATATTTAGCTAACAAGACATTATTCGGACATTCACGTATTTGTATTTAAGTTGTAATAAGAGATTTATACTTACGAAATGAACAATAATAACATACAAAATATAAAAATAATTTTTCCTGATTACTTTTTCATATAAAAAATTTAAAGTATAAAATATACTATACAACTGCAAAGTATAAGCTAATGGTTAGAAAATCCATTATTCAATAAAATATAGTCATGGATTAAAATTAATTCAAAATTATTTTTATAATTTTTTTTCAAAACAGTTAATTTAGAAGTTGTTTACCATTTAGTTTGAAAGTTGTAATATTTAAAAAAATATTTTCTTTAAACAAATAAAAGTGAACTATACAAGCTAATATGACAATGTTTTTGATAAATATAAATATTTTTATATTTTTGAAAATGGTTTTTGTCTGATACAAATAGCTTAATCCTATTATTAAAAAAAGCAAAAAACAATTATTTAAAAATTAAAAATTTAGAGTTAAAAAATTATGCATCATTGGAAGATTAAATATTATGCAATCGATCTAAATCGTTAGGATCCTTGTGTACATCCTTATTATCTATCTACTAAAACAATTCAAAAAAATATGAAAATATTATATGCTTTTATTATAATGATCAAACATAAATAGTAACAGTTTTTATATACTTTCATATTATCTTTTACAATGGAGTTCTAATTAATAGCCATAATAACAAAATATTGCAAAATAAATTCCTACTAATATTACTACTAATATTTTCTTCTCTATCGCCAACTGTCTCTGTAAAGAAATAAAAAACGTTCATTCACCATTAACTTAATCGTTCACTCAGTTTGTAACAAAGAATTTAATCAATCATTTTATATTCAATAGTTCAAATAAAGTATTTTTGTAAACAGGAAACTCGGAGAAATACTTGTAGAGTAAATCTATTTATAAAATTGATAACAAATTATACACAGTTACTAAACTCGATAACCTTTAGGTAAATAAATTTTCTCGAATAGTTTATCAACATTGAAACTAGAATAAGAATAAAATAGTACAGCTAATTAAAGGTTCACATTTAAAATAGCTTAATTGTTTTTTCACATGATGTGTCAAAATGAAATATATATGATGAGAACAAACACGTGAAGTTTTATAGAAGTATCTCTCGCACATCTGGCCGTAATTACAGTGAATGAAAGCAAATGACAATGATGAATCAGCCTGCTTCCTTTCAGACAGCTCTGGCATTGATGCGCAATAATTTAAGCCATAATTCAATATTTGTAAATCTTTCGAATTATGAGCGTTTTGAGAATTTCCACTTGACTTGGCGTGCCACATGAATAATAGTTTCGAACGATTGAGCAATCGATTCGCTGACGCAAATGCAAAACATTATTACATATGGTTTTGTCTATTATAGAAACATTCATCCATTATAACAATTTGAAAAAGACATAAGAGTCACGCGTTGTCAGTTAAGCAATGTCATGATCATGAAAAATTGAATTGTTTTATTAATATACTCTTGCGCACATTCCCAATCAATTTTTTAATTTGCATTCTCAATATATGATAATTAATTAATATCTAATTTAAACTCTGTATGGTTTTAAATATATTATTGAAAGAACGTACGGGAAAAAATAAAAATTAATCAGTAAATAAGGTGATCTGTTTTAATTTAGATACATTTCAATCTTGATTACAGTAATTTCCAAATGTTTTGAAAGATCAATGTCATATTTATTAGTTAAACGAGTAAAATGATTATTAATATTTTTTATTATTTAATTGATTGTAAATCCGTCTTAAGATAAAAATCAATTTTTGTGAATGGGTTTTTATCATTTGCATTTATACTGCATTTTATTATTCACAAATAAATTTAAAGATTAAATGTTGACTTTGACGATTATTTAATTAGCATATTTTTTAATGGAAATTTGCATTAGCAAAAAATCGATTTCGTTCCACATCCATCAAAATACACCACTAAAAAAACAGTAATTGCAAAATTACAACAATTTTAAACAACAGCTCCGTGAGCAAAAGCACGTATACATCAACATTCCACAAGCAAGCCGTCATATTACGACAAGTGTTCTACATCCGCTCGAAACTCTCATCGCAAAAAGCCTGAAAAAAGCAAGTGCAGAGCCATAAACATCTGCCCAGGGCTTCCCAGCGCATCACGCGGAGTAGCTGTGAATTCCCAATCCCTCATACATTACGTATAAAAAGCAAAGCTCGTCCAACCCCTCATAAATACACTTTCCGATTTTCGGAGCTCGCAGCATCCACGCATAAACATATACATACACAGACACAGAGCGCATTCGATTCGCATAAAGCAGAGGCGCGTCTCTGGCACAATCGCGAAGCGAGCCGCAGAGTCAACGCGCACAGCGTTTACGTGTCTGGGCCGCCTCTGCCGACATTCACGTCGCTCTCCGAACAATGGAGAGGTGCATGCGCGCGCGCGCGACTGTATATATATACGTCGACACGGCACTGCTGTGTGCACCGACTCTCTCTCCCTCTCTTCAGTGCACTCCTGCATGTATAAAGAGAGCGAAAGAGAGAGAGAGAGAGAGAGAAGGAGAGGAAGAGAGATGGACGTGCGGGCAGTAGGGAAGTAGTCGCTCTGTCTCTCTCCTGCTTGCGCGAGCGCACTGGATGAATGTGTAAAAATGCTGACAAGCGGATAATAGAGGAGGCAGTCAGTCACTTTGAAAGATGGCGCGGGGTGGCTGCTGCTCGGTGAGCCGTGAAAGGGAAAAAGATGGATGAACGCAAACGCGGTTAGCTTGCGCTCTCTCTCTCTCGCACGCGCGCGCGCCCGCCGAAGAAACAGAATTTGCGGCGGGTAATAAATCATAGCGCTCTCGCTCCTTTTCCCGGCGAGCTCGTTTCTCCCCCCTCCTCTCTTCCCTCTTTCCATGTGAATGAGCGGACTATACGTGCGCATGTGGCTGAGAGGGTGAGTCTACGTGTGCGCGCACGAAATATCTTGTACATTTGCCGGGGCCATTTTTCAACGCTTGATCGTGAATTGATAGTTTTCGAGGGGGAGAGAATCTTTGTTTGATTGCGTATTCCGAGCGCTTTTTGAATTAGGGCTTACAGATTTCTCGAGGTGGAGGGGGGGCCTTCATGGACTGATAGGAATCATTTTTTTTTGTCGGGGTGTTTGCTTTGGTTGAGTGTGCGCAGCTAATTGTTTTATCGATTTTTTTGACAGCGTTGCGGGGGGTTCTGGGTGTGAATGTAGTCATGATTTCGGTGATAATAGTTGAGCTAAATTTAGATCTATTGACGGTCCGCGTTGTGTTTGTACACATTGATTAAATAATATTCAATTAAAAATAGTTGAAATGAAAACATACGGTAATAGGAGTTTGAGATAGAGAACAAAAGGTGTACGCTCTATACTTTTCAATGTTTATTTGCAAATGGATTTCTTTGAACGTTCGATTACGCAAAGCGTCTAATTACGTGCGTCAGTTACATTCGGAATGATTATTGATAAATGGAGTGAACAGCGCTAGAAAAAAAAACATGTAGAGCCATTATTTTTGTTTTTTTCTTCCGAGACACCCAATATTTTGCAAAACCTTACATATTCATAAGATCTATAATAACTTTGTAATACGAGCACTTGTTAACAGAAGATTAAAACGGAGAATTTAAAATTTTTGCATAAAATTACTGCCATAATAGCACCACTAAAGCTGCTCTTAGTGTAATTTGTATACGGCGCATTGTTGAACATTAGCACGAACTGGATCTAGGGAGTGGCGCGAAAACATGCAATTTTAAAAGAGTCCGTGGCCAAAGTACATTTGCCAGCGCTAATTTTTCTCCGGCGCTTTACGATCGCGACAGTTTCTCAGCATCGAGGCCATAAATCAGCCGATCCCGCCAGCTAAACCTTTAATTACCCTGTTTTTCCACCTTTTTCCTCGCGCCCCGGCAAAATAATAACAAAGCCTCGCTGCAGTATCTAACTCGCTTGACTATATACACTCAACTGTTAACTTATAAATACGTCCAAGTGTCTAGACATGAAAAAGAGATCTCGACATATCCGAGGTAAAAGACGTCAGCTCATGCAAGTATATATGCATATTCAAGTACGTATATATATCCTCAGCATCGGCTCGCACTCGAACGCACGATCATTAACGTATCCGACGTCGCGCTGACAGTCTGACATCGCACGCGCGGAGCTATGCCGTTAATAGTCATCGATTCAGCGATGCAACACCGTGAGCGATCAGGTTATGAAAATACGGCCCCTTTGGCAAATAAAATGACACAAACAATGAAGCTATTTTTCACTCGCCGCGTGTTCATATACAGCGCGCGCGCACGCGAGCCTCTCCACGACAGTTTGACGCAAACGCGAGTCAGAGAGAGTCGTGTTTATACAAATTGCAGCTGTCATTCAGCCTCTCAAGAGCCGCGCTCATTATGTAAATTTGTAATTTCCTTAATCATAGGAGCTCGCCGCGCGCGTACTGGAAATTCTAACGTTTCTCTCTCTAGCGCCGATGGCGATCGATCGATTATTAAAAGAGAGGAGGAAAAAAGGCAGCAGATTCATCGAGCTGTCGTGACTCGCTCGTTTTTATTACACGCTGTGTGTATGTAACTGCCACCTTTTCCGTCCACCTCTCTCTTATACCTCTATATACGTACAAATCCACCTCCCTACGTTGCCTTTATGAAGGTGTACGCGCGAGAGCGGGGAACAAAGATTAATCGCGCCTAATCCCGACTTAGCGTCAAGGGCGCCACGCTTCATATTCCCCGAGTCACCGGAGAAATATGACAAGCCGCGCGCGCGAGCTCAGTCTATGTATGAGAGAGCGCCTTTGAAGAAGATTGATAGCACCCCCGCAAAGAGAGAGAAAGAGAGAGAGAGAGAGAGGGGAGGGGTGGCATCAAAAACGTGTGCTCACTCGTATAAGCTTGCTTTTCTTGTATGTGCGATTAAATGCGAAGCAAGCTCTTTGCTGAGCTGCGTTTGAATGCGAAGAGAAGGTTGGGTGTTTGAAGACTTGTGTGTATGTTGAAGAAGTGTGCAATATTTTCGGGTTCGTTGAGAAAGTATTCGGCGTGAGAAGTTGTAATAATTTTAAGTGAGGTGCTGTGAGATTTAAGTCTGATGCTCTGTCTACTTATTCTATAATCTTTGAGAATATATAAGGGCTTATTTGGCAACTTTAAAGAATTATTCTTAAAGACTTGGCCAATCAGACTGGAGAAATTTCTACCAGGTTTCGAGTAAAGTATAAGTATAAGATTAAGCTTATACAGGGTGTCCCATTTTAACTTAGACAGCTGAATAACTTCAAAAATTGCAATATAATCAAACAATATTTTAGACAAAAGTTGTTGGGTATTGAGGGGTTGACTCTTCTATGACCTTGAACATGTTATTGACCTTCATTGTCAAGGTCATTTGAAGATGAACTTTCGTTTTTTTAATAAAAACCCTTATTTTTGACCCCAGATTCTGAATGAGCGTGAAATTTTACGTCCAGATGAGCTGTCACTTTCTGGGTCAAAGTTCACCTTCAAATGACCTTGACAAGTGCTAAATACAATATTCAGTAACTATAGTGTATGTATATATATATATATATATATATATATATATATATATATATATATATATATATTTCAAATTAGTATTCGCAGTTGTAAGGTTTTTACTTTAAATTACAGTATACTACTTAATTTTCAAAAATTTTAAATTATTACAAAATTTCTAAATATTTTCCAAATTTTAATTTTAATTTTCAAATTATTGACTATTTATAGTAAGGGGAGGAAAAGGTTTTTGCCTTCCGCTGCGTAGATAAATTCGACTTTGCATTCGTTTTTGATGCACGAAAAGGGGCCTTTTTTATGCACGCGTTGAAAAGAAAAGTTTGTGTGTTGTCTATGAGAGTAAAGTTAACATAACATTAGGTAAATTTTTAGAGCATAATAGGCATAAGAAGGTGTAAAACTTACAGTAGGTATAAGCGGTAAGAGAAAGCAATATAATCACAATAATTGAAGTATCCTTGTTAGTGAAGTTATTCTTAAAAACTGTATTTAGTTAAAACCTAATAAAAATCTCAATCTGCCATCACAGAATATTTAAACTGTAATCAATTTCACAGTTATAAAGTTTTCTTTGTAGATACTATAATTATCTTATCTTGCACGTTACACTGAAATTCTGCTACAAACTATTTTCCAGAAACTAAGTGCAAATTGTGGAAATAATTACGGAGCAGAATACATATATAGTTCCATTACATCATCCGATCGTAACTTTTTTCACTCTAACACTGCAAAATCACAACCTAATTTCCCGTCAAACCTCTCTACACCTCTCAAATCCCCAACCACAAAAAAATCCCATTAACTCCCAAACATCCACTCCAAAACATCCCAATTAATTCATCCCCTCTCATTACCCATCCACCCATCGCACATACAATCTACATCCCGCGTCACCGTCCCTATATCCATCTACCTCCGTCGCAGATATGCAATCGAAGCCGCGCACAACTCTCGCATAACAAAGCTCTCTTACAAGTCCGAAAAAAATGCGCAAGCGCATTAAAAGTCGGCCAATGTGCCGGCGCTCGCGCGCGCGACAGGTCAATCAAAGTGACGAGCGGCTGCGCATGCCGCCGCCGATGAAGCATTCAATGCAAATAGCCGTCTCGTTCGTTGAAAAAGAATCGCTCTCGATCCCTCGAGATTGATTCCCCGAAATATCCTTTGAGCGCCGCTCCTCTACGCGCCCTTCGCCTTCTAGCTTTATGCGAGCGCGCTTTAATAAATTTCAATTAAGAAATTTCATTGTTTTTTGCCGCGCCCGTATAAGGGGCTCGGATTAAAAGAAAAAACGCATTCCAGGGCCGCAAAGCAGCCGCGCTCCCTTTCGCGCTCTCCTTTTTATATATACGAACTGTATATTTTCTGTATTCTCCGTTTCCTTTGCCATTGAAATGAGAGAAAGCTCGAGTACGCGTATCGCTGGCTTTTCGAGGAAATTTTTTCAATAAGCGTTGCTAATGCCGATGCAAATTGG
Organism: Eupelmus azureus; assembly: GCA_030522685.1. Taxonomy (NCBI): domain Eukaryota; kingdom Metazoa; phylum Arthropoda; class Insecta; order Hymenoptera; family Eupelmidae; genus Eupelmus; species Eupelmus azureus. The sequence continues at coordinate 24,126 of JAPYZA010005419.1, forward strand.
CTATATGGAAATCAAACGTCGACGCTCGCTCTCTCGGGGCTTGAATATTCAATTGGAGACGAGCGGCGAGTGCAGTGCGCGGAGCTCCGGTGCGACATTGTAAATATGTCAGCTGCATTTGTTAGGCGAGAGCTATTGTTGTTTGCGCGTCGCGCGATACTCTCTCGAAGGTCCAAGTCTGAAGCGATCGACGCTGACGGAGTTAAGAGCTGAATTAATTATGACAAGTGGCTTTTTTCATCGGGTCGCTTGAAATCTGCATGATTGATTGCGACGCTTTGTAAATGAGCTAAAAATACTTTGTTGGAGGTGCGATGATTTATGCATGGCTTTACGAAGTCGATTGCGGCTCTATTGTTATCTATTCGTATTATTGCTGACTGACGCTTCGTTTTCGTTGTTTAATTTATATTTCAGTTTGCTAATTTATTTTGAGTGATTTAGTTTCACTTGGCGCATTTGACTTTAAAACAATTATGTGTAGTTTAGAAGTGGTCATTTTTACCTTTCGAGAAACATGAATATTTATTGTTGAAATTTATACTTTTAAAAAGACGGTATATTGATTATCGTGCGGTTTTTTACTGTCTTACAAAAAAAGTTGAAGAATTTGTTTCCAGTAATTTCCATGTGAAGCTCGAGTATCGTAAATTATCGACACGTCTTCAATATTTCTCGTCAACGGTGACCACTAGAAGCATTCAGACATTAATCCTATAAGCAAAGGAGTAAAAAAGTCATGTCAAATGCAAAGCAAACGAATATGTACTTAGTCGAATTGGACGTCTCCAATTAAGTCTCTTTTTGCGAGTTTCGAGTGCGGCCATTATTTACTATCTAAGCTTTTATCGCACTCGACATTCATTCGCGGAAAAATTTGAAAGTCAAATATCCTCGTGTGTTATAATTTACACGATCGACAATCGACTCGTGGCTATATAGCCGCACTGTTTTTTTTACACCATTTCCACGTGTCGATGTTTCGCTTTTCAAATTTAGAAATAATTTATATTGCGAAATATCGAACAAATAAGGAAAGAATGTTTAAGCAAATTTTTTAAATTAGCGCGTGTAGTGAGTTACTCTCGGGGATCAATCTCTTTTTTGAAAATCAAATATGATAATGTGCAGATAAAGGTACGAGATATTTTGCGAAAGTTTTGTTATTGATTTCTTTTTGTAGTAAACGTTTCAAAACGTATTTATATACTTATTTTATTTATTTTTATTTGTTTTATTAATTTTACTAAAATTCATGAATTAAGTGTACAGCCTTTTACATTGTGCCCTTACTTACAAATATTGTTATCTATTAAATATTTCGCAATATTATATAAAACCTTCTAGAATATATATAAAAATAATGAGTAATATTTCAATTTGGTTTTTTGTTATAATGTTTTTGAAATAATAAAATGAAGTAAATTCTGACAGATCAAACTAATTTTCAATGAACGTAGCAATCTAAAACTAGAGCTATAATAAATTGAAGTTTACAGTCCTTTTTTTTCAATATCCTAACTTGATAGGAATTAATGTTATTTTTGATATTCTCATATGATATTTTTGTGAGACAAGTTTGACATTGTCTACGTCCTTATTTTTGGAAACCACAAAACTCAATGACATTTGAAATGCAATGTAAAAAATATTATCTTTATCAACACTTGGAACAATTTTTTTTACTTTCCTTATGTAAATATTTATTATACATTTGCAGCGCCTTTTTCAGCAAACAAAGAAATACATTATTAAATCGCACCAGTAAATTACCCTTTTAGAGTATACACAGATACGAGACAAAGAAAATTGGTCTTGGATTTTGGAAGGATTTTGATTCTTGATTTGATTCCCAAAAACGACAACAAACAAACCAATTAATGTACAAAAATAAAAAAGCCGCAAATATCATCAAACCCACATGCATCACCAAATCACCTCAACGCCGACCCCGCAATAAAAACCCAGCGCAGAAAATCAAACGCTCGTCAGTCTAAAAGTCCCACACCCCGAGCCGAATAAAAAATTTCGCTCACGCAAACGGCCCCGCCTCCAGCGACACTTGCCAGCTCTTTAAAATTTCGACTACACATCCCAAACTCGAGATAAACCCCATCCCGTCCGCAGGAAGTCGAATCGTCATCTCCGCGCGTGAAATACAAAAACGAAAGTCGGAACTCTCGCCTCGAGCATAAAGTCAAACCTCGGCGAGCGCGCGAGGAAAGAAAGTACGGCGCGTTGCATTTGTCGAATATATACGAAGTCACGTATCGAATATATTATCGGGAGCTGGGAGGCTCGTGTGAGAGCTGGGATGCGGAGACTGAAAAGGCAGCGCGGCGGCGGCGGCGGCTATATTGATTGTGTAGGCAGCTGACGGCGACAGTGACATATGTCAGCGGGCCTTCTCGTTATCGCTGATTTAAACATGAGACAGCCCCGGCGCTCGTGCGCGCGCGGCCAACTACGTATTTTCACCGCGCACATGTGTGTATACATGCGCCTCTGGAGCTAACGTACATACCGTGCCACCCTTCGGATGTATATCTCGCAATGATTTCGCGGTACGGTCAGCGCTGGCTACGGGAACGCACCTACACTGACGCGTCTCGAATCCGTAACGAAGAGACTGCGTATACCCTTTATTACGTTATTGACTCGCCGTGGGTATTTATAATCAGCGAAGGAGTAATGATAGAGAGAGAGTTTGTAGTTGAGGAAGGGGGAGGGGGCAAAAACTTAGTATGGGTTTCGCGCGTTTATGGCGAGGCGAGCACTGCAATTAGCGGCCGGCGCGTAATGAGCGGCGAAGAAGGCAGGAGGTGTAGCTCTGCGTAACTTTTAAAAGGTGCCTGAGTGCGTGCGTGAGAGAGTGGATACTAGTTTATTCAGGAGCCGGGGACCGCTTTTGCCTCGTTCCTGGAGAATTGCACGTTTGCAGGCCGGTTGAATGCGAGCATTGCGCACCTAATGATTACTGACTCGCTGGGGCTGCTGTTTACGAGGAAAGGTTTGTTCGCTGTGCGAGCGCTCGTTTTCTGTAAAGGGGGTATTGAGCGCACGGATTTATCGTGAAATTTATTGCCGGAATTGGAAATGATCGTTGTGAAATTCTGGAAAATTTGCGAGAGGATTCCTGGAATTTTCAAGTTACTTTAGGTTTGGAATTACAAAAGTGTAAGCTTTTTCTGTCGCGAGGCAAATAAATTAATGTTTTAAAATTACGAGATTCGAAGTTTGTTCTTTTTTATGAGAAAAAAATGCCCTTTGCCCTCAGATGTCCAATAAAATATTCGCATTTGAAAAACATTATTTATAGCTGTAGCATGTGTCATTATTACTTTGAAAGCCGAATACATTAGAAAAATTTATGCACTAGTACACAAGAGCGGGCACGCATAGGTAAACGCTCGGCGACAAAAACACGCTAAAGATTTATGGGCATGGAGGCATCAGTTTAATCCCGCATAACGAGCTTATTTTTGCATTGAATTATTAACGACGCAAAGCCTAATTTCATTATTACTCATTTACAGTATGTTTGTTATTTTTCTGTTTAAAAAAAATTTATGACCCCCGCGGCTGCCGCTATTAGAGTCAGACGGCTGCGATCGACGTTGAATTATAGCCATTCGCGGCATTATATAGCTGCTGTTCGTAGAAAATAAACCGAAAATACCCGGCCGGATTAAGTCCTTAAATGATTTCCATCGTTATTCGGCGACAGGTAAAGTTCGAACTGTTTTTGACCTTCTTAGATTGGTCTCTTCTCTAGTGTACTCGTAAAACTACTTATCCGGCTTGTCGTTTAAGAGCTTTTGCATGGTCTTATAGCAATGCTGGCTAATATAATAATTCGCCAAGGAAAATCCAGAAACTGCATAACGGGAATTTCGTTTATTGACAAACTTGTCAGATAGATGCGGATAATCCATTTTATTTTAGGTGATCAATACGTTCGATAATAGACAACTACTAAAACTACTAATACTAATACTAATACTAATACTAATACTAATACTAATACTAATACTAATACTAATACTAATACTAATACTAATACTAATACTAATACTAATACAGAAAAATTTATAAAATAAATTTTTTTTTCTACGGATTATTTATCGAAATACCAAGACCTTATTCAATATTTGTAACCAAATTTGTAACAGCAGAATAGTGTAACCAATATTGTACATTTAGATACAGTAAAATATAATATTACAAGCGAAATATCAAAACTTTCGAGTCGTACATTTTAAACTTGAAAGACAATTTATTTTCGTAATAGCCAAACAGAAAACACATGCAAAACACATAGCGGCGAAAGGTGTTCGCATCCAAATTATTATCCACTCGCGATACACATACACAGCAGCTCAAAATTATGGCTTTTCCCCGTTTCCTCCTCCATTACTCTAAATAATAAGCCTGTCAACCGGCTGTCCAATTACAACTCGGCTTGTCCAATTACTCGGCCGGTCTGCCTCCCGGCTCCGAAAAGCACAGTGCGGTAAAAAAGAAAGAAAGAAAGAAAAAAATAATAAATAGCAGCGAAACGCGAAACCTTGGCCGAAAAATGGAGAAAAAAAGCATCGGGCGAAATATACGCGCGCTAGAGCAAAAGAAGCACTATAGAGCATAGCACACGGGGCGAAAGAGCGCGTAAAGTTGGCCGTTTCGGCGAATTTACCGCGCGGGGGCGCCGACTCTGACGCGCCATACTAATGCACTCTGTGTGTGTATATATACATACACGCGTGACGTATGCATGTACGTATATGCCAGTGCATACTTATACACAGGCGAGAGCCAGGGGATCATATTTTACGTTTTAATCTCTCCATTGTTCCAGGTATAACGGAGTTTAGGACGTAAAAATAATGCCCGTGCCCCCACGAAACACAGAGAGAGAGAGAGAGAGAGAGAGAGGCGAGCTCGCCGCCACCGCCGCCGCTCATAAAACATCCCGCGCGCACGACCCGCATTTTTATGCGCGCCGCTGCAGATCCGTGTACAGATTTTCTCGAAAACGAAAAATATATGCCCGATCCGATGCGCGCGCGCGCAGCTGTAAACAACGGCTACTTCCACACAGCGAGAGTAAAGCGAGAATCTCTCTCCGTCTCTCTTCCGATAAAATCTGTGGGCAGTGAACAAAACAGCGATGTTCGCTGCTCTCTCTCTCCTCCCTTGTCTTTTTTTCATCTCGCTCTCGTTTTCAACCTGCGTGCGGGCCGGCTGGCCTTTATTTGACTAGACGCTACAAATCAACGGGCGTTTAACGCTTTTGTGCTCGCTCGCGCGCGCGCAGACAGGGACACAACCGCTTTCTTGCGTGAGAGCTTATGGCTTTCGAACGGTGAATGCTAATTTTTTGGGTGTTGTAGCATGGGAGGAGCTGGCTCCGGAAGTGCCGGCAGAAAGAAGCAGAGAGAGTGACGTCGTAAAGAAAATGGAAGCCTCGCGCTTGTTTTTGGAAACTTGAATATGTATATATACCAGCTAGTTTAGTGCTCACAAAAGTTCTGAGAGCTCGTTTCCTTTTCTTTATGTCTTGAAAGGTTTGTTTTAAGTTCAAAGTTATTTATCGTTTTCTCAATTTATTTCAACTTTGCTGAGGCCTCGGTGAAAGCGGCTAACAGCTAAATGACAAATAGGTAGCTCCAAGTTTTAATTGCATTAATACATAGATTTTTAAATATTACCCTACACTGCATTATTAAAACACTTTGAATAAAAACTATATCGGGGATAGTAAAAATCACTTCAAAGAAACAATCGCGTGCCGGCACCCAACTCTTTGAAAATTACAATCGCGAAAACCAAATTGCCCGGCAATTTGCGCGCATTTAAAAGAAAAAATCCAGCACGATCGATCGGTATCTCTATATGAAGAAGCTCGAACTCCAAATTTAATTCCGCGTAAAAGCAATAATTAAGCGACCTCGAAAATTCACTCCGTGCGCCGAAGATAATGATCGGACCTCTCTGGCCCCAAACGCACACGTCCAGCGGGACCTGCTAAATGATAAACTCGCGCCGGGCGCGACTTAACGCACGGGGGCAGTGATTTCCTCGAAAAAAGGCCGATTTCACTTGACTTAATGACGCGGAATTACACGGCAGGGCTAAAGGGAGGAGGCGGACCACTCTGTAATTTTCGCCGGCCGAGTATACGTGTGTAAGTCGCCGCCGCGCGAACCGGATGTGTCAACCAGGTAGCCTCGGCTCTCTTCCTCCCTATACTGACAAAGCGTCCCGTCTAGCTGCCTCCCCCTACCGAAAATATCGGTAATTTCATTTCGAGAAAATAACAGCGCGCCCGGGGCGAGTTGGACCCTCTACTTAACTGGCGCCTCTGGCTCGTTACGCGCGCCAGTCGTTATATTACGGGCCGAGAAACGCTTCTAGGAGCGCTCATCAGTGTTCGGCTAGGGCTAAAAATGGTACTTTTCGATTTTGGAGGCCTTTGCGAGAGCCGCGATCGTTTTTGAGGGACGGCTCGCTGGATTGCGATTAGCCATGATTAGGAGTTGTTAGGTGTGCGGGGTGGGCTTTGGTTTCGGGGGATTTGGAAGGGTGATTGTCGGCGTTGTGAGTGTGGGTGAGGATGGTAGAGTGTGAATGAATGTTTAGAAGTTTGGAGGATTATTAAAAAAGTTTCGTAGGATTTTTTTTTATGTATGATCGGTTTTTGTTCGTTTAAAAATATTAGTATTGTTGGACAGTTTAAGTAAACTTGTCAACTATGACACTATTTATTTATTAAACAATAATATTATTATAGAATGTATCAATATCAAATCTCAATATACTCATAAAACAGACAAATTTATACTGTTTTGATGTTCAAGTAAAAAGTATTTAAGTGAATTGATATTTTATATTCCACATCACACCATCATTATACTGTTTTAAATTTTTACGAGACTTAAATAGTTTACGAAATATATGCCCTCACTAATAAGTGATATTATTATAAGTAATAACTTATAAAAATTGTTATTAAAATAAGTGATAAAATAAATAAGTGTCAATAAACCGCAAACTGATTTGAAAAACGCAGCGTAATTTCACGTTCTATCTTGATTTTTAAAAGTAAAATAAAGTTTTATTTTAAAAAATTAATGTAGCTGAAGTTTTATATTCAAAGTAGAGAAATTAGTCCATAGAATGAACTTTTCTTTCCATTTCATCCATCAAACTTACTATGTATAAACATTAAAACCTTAATATCTCAAATACATGAAACAGTACATATATACTTTTTTTATCGCCGCAAAAACATTAAAATTTATTCTATTTGAGGTCAAATTTAAGCATTTTCATTAAAATTACGAATCGCATAAGATAAATAAATTTACATTTTATACGAAAATACATAAATCAACAGTTTCATTTTATACTGTTAAAATAATTAAATTGAAATCACGTCACAAAATGGGTCAAAAAGTTCAGCACCATCGAAACTCAAAACAAAAACGTTAATCACTGCCCGAATCGCTTATTTCACCCCACAAAAAGGACAATTCCTCCTTCACATGAAATTAAAACCGCAGTCAACATCCCGCGTCAAAAAAAAATTCTCTTCACCATACGTATATACATACAAGAACGCGTAAAGAGGTAATTTAAAAAAAATGTTACGTACTCGACAGTCCGTTCCTCATACCTCCATCCACCATCCAACAGCTTACTATACGCTAATAATTGTAGAAGGTGGAGCCGGCAACGAAAATAAGCGGGTCCTGGCCGCGTAATGACAATGCAGCCGGCTGGCCAGTGTCATTACTTGGCCGCTCTCCTCTGGTAATCTTTGCGCTCCGAAGGAGATTGCGATTTCGATCTGGCCAAACCTTACGAGCTGTATTTTCGAATATCTCTTTCTTTTTCTCTCTCTCTCCCTCTCGGCTCTTATTAGCGTTATGTGTTTGCACGCGCGGACGAGATGGAAAAATAGTGGCTTTTACGTCCGAGGAGCGTTGTTGTTTTTTTTTATCAGTCGTAAAAATGGAATTGCAGAGCGGCAGTAAAAGATACTGCATGAGCGCGCCCGGCGGTGTTGCGTGCGGTTTTGTGAAATTCGTTTTAAAAATATTTTATGATAATTGTTCGGGCGTTCGGTGCCGAACTTTTACCCGGCTTTATTTAGGTTAAATATTGCTTGAAACGCGATATTTTAAAAGGGAAACATTTTTGATCGAAGTGTTGTATTTACCTTGTTTGCGTTTCGGTCGAAAAATGCAAAGCCTATATGAAAAATAATTGTAGAAAATCGTGTTTCGTTTTGCACTTAACGGTCTTTGCAATTGATTTTATATACATTTTTTAGTATAACAAAGTTTTTTTGGATGTTAAGATGAAGGCATTTAAATACCAAAATAATATTAGGAATTGTGAGATACTAAAATCATTGACTATAACATAAATAATATTAATCAGACATCTTTATCAGTCTGGTGTGTAAATTTATAGGAAATTCCTTATACGTCGATTTTTGTAATTTCGTCAATATAAGTTAATGTATGTACATTTATATTGGTTTCTAAGAACGCAATTTAGTTAAAACTTTATAGGGATATTATATTTTATATCTAACCGATTTTCGGACTCATTGAAAACGATCCTGCTTTTTATTGTCAATATCAATAAAAGTTTATTGATATTGTTTTTGCGAATTATTGCGTTATATTATTTTATTTTTACAAAACAATTTGAAACGTATATTTATTCATAATTATATCTTTTCTTTATGAAAGTTTTTCCTCGGTTGTACCATCTCGCCTGGGCTTCCCCTACATTACAATCACCTCTCGACATTTCCTTATTAATCCAAAATATTGATATTATCAACCGAAACATGCGCAAAGTACTTATCTTAACTCGCAATCGACTTTCGCGCGTGTCGCTCCACACCTCCACCAAAAATCCAGCCCAAAAGTCAAACTCCTCACTCCGACCTACACGTGTGTTAGCTTTTTAGCCAGGTTCGCGCCAATAAATTTTACTATGATCGACGCGCGCGGCAAATATTTATGGAGCTCGGCAAATGAAGCGGCTCATAATCGCTTTTCTGCCGTATCGCTCGTGATTGATTCGCGGCGGGAACCCAGAAAATTTACGATTAAGCCGCACGCGAGGTGACTCCGATATTTGCTAATACAGGTCGCTCTGACTTTTTGGCTATCCAAGCGGACAAAGCGTGGGTATAGACACACATGTGCGTCAAAATCGGCGCTGTGCGTGCGAAGCCTCGATGTAATTGGATTCTTTCGGGCTTATCGATATTTTCGGCGTGTTGCAAGCGCTTTAATTGATTTGTTTATCAAGCCGCCGTGAAAATAGTGTCTGCGTAATTGTGATTCTAGGCTTTTTGTATATGGCAGACGCCGAGTAGAGAAACATCGGCGATGATTATTTATTACGGAATTATGCAATGAAAATCCATTATGCGCTGTTATTCGATACGTGTGGGCTATTCAATTTAATGAAGAGTTCGCCATCAATCATTTAAAATGATGTGTCAATGAGTAGGAGAATTGGTACTATAAATATCTTATGTAATAACAAAAATGCGCATGTATTAGCAGAAAGTATCGGTTTTTAAAATTTCTTCTTGTGCAATAACTTAAATGTGATTTTTTTATACAAGTTATGCTTATGTTTATGCAATTGATGCAAAGTTTTAATGAGTATAAACAGAATTTTTTATAAATATTAATATGCACATCGACGATTTTCAAAAAATAATTCAATAAATAATTCTTATGTAAAGAGGTTTCGTAATTGTTACTTATGTCTTTTCTTTTACCACGCGTGCTAAATATTTGGTGCACATATTCATAAATATTCCTTGACAAAAAGTAAGATCTTTATAAAAGCCTCATATAATACTTGGCTTTTTTTTACAAAGCTGTCCATCATCATCTCAAAATACATACCTCATAAACACTCAATCAGAACGTCTTACGAGACGAATAAGTAACGATCCATCCTCTCCGAAGCGTACACCTTATTAAAAAAAAAACATAGCTCACCAATCCATTAGATAATTAATTACAAAAAACAAGGTATTATTTTGATCGTCCGCCAAAAAAAGCTAATTTATCATCGGACGCAATCGGCTCGGAATGAACCGGCTCGCTTTGATGTTCTTACCGATCTTAGCGTCTTAATTATAGCTCCTCTCTCTCGCTCGGCAAGCTATATTTTGTATCAATATAGCGAGCGCGCGCCGGCAGCACTCGAGGACTCAAGTGGGTAATACAAGCTGATGTAATGTCTTTTTGGCATCCGTGACCGAGCTCCGCCGCCGGCGACGTCTCGTCAGGCCAGCCGAGCGGTAGCCTGTCGTTCATCCGTCGAGCTCAGAACGCGCTCACTTGGCTCCCTTCCTTTTAGAAAGCCTTCTTCTTGTGGCATGCCGAGAAGAAAGAGAGAGACGTGCGCGGGCGAAAAGTCGATCGCTAGCGGCTGTCGCGCGGCGCTTTGGTTCAAGGAAATTATTTTTCTTCTCTTGTTAACGGATATGCTGGCCAAACGGCTGGAAATAGGCTTGTTGCTCTTTGCTTTGTTTGAAGTCCGTGTTTCTTGCGCGCTGCTCGTGACAGGGACAATTAGCTGCTTTTTGATTCGGCCGTATATGCATTGAGGGGGGATTGTCGTTTTCGTTGGTGTTTGATCGGATAATAACCGGCTTTTTTGGTGCATGTAAATATTTTTTCTGGGATGCGAGTGTTCGTTTTGTGAGTATTTGTTGTGTTATGCTGGAAAAATGTTTCATCTTGTAATTGGCTTGAAAACATTTTGGAACATTGAACATTTTTTAATTATTACAGTTAATATTATTACTAAAAAGCAGCATAATTATTGTTTATGTTTTTACAATCAGGTTTTTCATTTATATAAATTCATATAAAATTTGAATACGCATTTCCTTTTTTTTCAATTGAAATCCTAACTACACACAATCATTTTTATTTATTTATTCGTTAAATTGAGTGACAATAAGTTAAAAATTCCATAAAGTTAAAATAATAAAAGCACTGGCGTTTTTTATTCATGAGAACTGTGAAATAAATTGATAAACGTTTTATTTTCCCAATTCTTCAAACTTAATTAATCAGTACTTTTTATGTTTATTGATTTAATACTTTTATTCTTAATAAAAAAGACTCGAAAATAAATGTCGAAAACGTTTTTTAATTTAACAAACTGAAATAATTAATCATCAAGAAAGGACAAAATAATGAAGTAATAGATATAAATCATGTATATTATTTTATAATCGATAATCGATATATTCGTCATTAATATTGCTGAGTATTAAAATTTTATGATAAAGCTTAATAAATATATTCTCAAATTTATTTTACTACTTTACAATTCTGTTGAATTAACGATCACAATTATTTTAAATATAAGATTATAAATAAAAAAATATGAAAATATAACAATTCAAATTATAAATAGAAGTATTATGCATTCTTAAACTTGTGAAGATATTTTTTTAACATTATTCGCAAAGTAATAAAAAAAGGACATTCATTTCCACAACATCACCCACAAAAAACATCTCTAAACCTAGTAAACAATCCGCTAAACCGAATCATTTCCCCGGCACCTTCGCCAAAATAAAACAGCTCAGCCAAGCTCCACAATCCCGAAACTATTACCTTAAAACCCTCGAGAATGCGCACATCCACTCTCTTAGCTCGTCACCCTTCTCTCAAAGCTTCGTCGTCTCTCAAAGGCCACGCTCGCCGCCGTCTCGTCGTTTCCTCCTAGCTGGCTGGCGTATCGAAGTGCCCTGGCGTTTGTTTGTCAGGCACTTCAGCCATCTGTCCGTGCGGCCTCGGCAGCCGCCACCGTGTTTATCCAGCAGAAGGAAAAAGAGAAAGAAGAAACCTTTGACTTCTCTCGTGGGGCAAAGGAAAAACATCGTGTCAAGACAGAGCGCGCGCGCGCCTGGCGCTGGGACAATACTTAACGCTCGTGTCACTGTCACGAATTTCCATTATTAAAGGACAGATCCGTCGAAAGACGAGAGAGGAGAGACAGAGGCGCGCGCTCTGGGTGAGCGGGGCCTCTTTTGTCGTTGTGTATGTCAAAACTCGGGGAAATTTTTGAATTGATGCGCGGCAGCGATTTGTCATGATAATTCCCCGGTGTGATAAATATTTGCTGCTTTCCGAGGAATTGATAATCGTGACTGTGCGGTGGATGGCTATGCAAAACGTTTTGCTTGGGAGAATGTCTATGCTCGGGACAAAAGAATCGGTTGGGAACATTAATCAATTGGGAAGAATACTGTCTGAATGTATTATGGATGGATTAGGGTTAAAAGAAATTTATACGAATGTTTTTCAAGGATTCGAACAAAAGTATTTGCATAAAGTATTTTTGATACTTTGAATGTTCCATTTTTTTTTCGTTTTTCGTCACAGAATATTTTTTTTCGCTTATCCGCTTATACCCGCTTATTTAATGTAAAACAAAGAAATAATCTTATTGAATATCGTAATCAAACTCCCTTGACAGCCCATCCAATTTAAAAGCGAAGAAACAATAAGCTTCAAAACTCCCTACAAGAACCCCGGCTTCAGACCTTCATCTTTCAATCCCCCGCAAACTCAGCCGTCATATCCTTACATACAGGCAAAAAAAACAATCCCGATATAACACATAAGCGCACAGTGTGTATACACGTATCAGCGCAGCGCCTCGCTTCTGAAATTGATGGAGCACGACGTTGCGCGACGCTTATAAATCTCATCTACCTCAATGCATCCTTACATCCTTCCACCAATCCCCCTCCCAAGAAAAGCTTAACGATCGCTTACATAAGAACTAAAAATCACTAGCCTACAGCCAGTTTATCGATTATACGCGTCTCGACGGGAGAACATCCGTTAATCGGACGCTGTATAAGTTAACGTATATATATATATACAAGCGCGTCGCCACGGCAATTATTGGCGCTCTTATTGCGCATTATCCTCGGGGATAATAACGAGGTTCGGCTCGCCGTTAGAACGGCCGCAATTAACTTTACGAGGGGCAGTTTCGCACTAGCCGAGCCGCCTTCGATGATTGAACGGAGCGATGCTTTAGTGATCTTGGAGGAATCCAACGTCGAATATTGTCAGAGCTCTGTGTGCATGTGGTGATAAAAGCGAGGAACGTTAACGGAAATTATTTGCCGTGAAACGATCAATCCGAGAAGGGAAGAGAGAGAGAGAGCTTGGTGAGAAATCTATATTCGAGGGTGCGAGCGGCAAGGTTTTATATTGAATGAGCGAAATGACGGAAATTAAGGGGGCTTTACGAGCCGGCAACTTTGAGAGCAATGCTCGCTCTTTGGAGGCTAGTTGTAAAGTTTATTCGGAGTATTAAGGTGGTTTTACGCGGGCGTGTGTAAAGATAATGAAACTGATAGGAATTGAATTCGGAGGAGCCGACTGTGTTGAAGTATTTTATGCGTGTATTATGCGGGGGATATAACGCGATAATTGAATTGTAAAGTTTATGCTCTCTTGAGCTAAGGTTTTTATTAAAAAGTATAAAGCTGGAGTTTCGATAACTTTTATAATGTTCTTCTCGTTTTCAATGTGTATCATGACTTTTATTGTATGGTTACAAGGACTTTTTATTTATTAAAAGGTCTTTTGAGCTAAACAAAATCGAATGTATACAATAATTATTGACACCTTTCGATATGATCACAAAAATTTAATCTAATTTAGATTACGACATTTGTGTAAAATCAAGTTGAAGCTTCAAACACCTGTAACCTTATCTATCAGCTGATTGTGACTGTGAGAACATATGGTCACACTATGTATAGTAAATATACATAGTTTTTATAATTAAAATGTTTTTGTTGCATTATTTTGATATCTGTTTAGTATTTTAAATATTAATTGATAAGTGGCAGTATATTATCTGTTAAAATAATATTTAATGATTTCTAATTTTCCTTGGAAGGTTTTTCAATCTATTCAATTATAAAATCAGTAAGCTAAAGAACTAGGTAATACTGATGCACCATCACTATTCAGATATTTTAATCGAGTGATCTGGATCACGTACAGATTTCTTAAGTTTAAAGAGTAAAAAACCTAGCAAGAGATATCGCACACTCTAAAATCAAAAGTGCGAAATCTGGAAGTAAAAAGTTTAAAACCTACATTTTAATATTTATAAAAGTTTAAAATGTAGGTTTTAATCCTTAAAGTAACTTTCAGGAGTAAATGTAGGATCTAAATCAATATTGTACTATTATTGCATCAATTATTTGCATCAGCAATATATTATAGATATTACAGCAACATAACTGTAACAATATTATATAGAAGAATATACCACAAATCTATAATAATGTTGTTAAAATACTGATAA
>JAPYZA010005420.1:0-12206 GCA_030522685.1 Eupelmus azureus
GAGAGAGAGTTATTAAGTGGGGCCGACGATCCCTTGAGTGGAGATAGAGAAATCGAACGCACGCGTGATTACTAGCGAGCTAAAGGTTATGATGTAGACTGTTGATTATTGTAAAACTAGAAAGTTTTTTAAAAGTTATAATAATTTTTTTTTTTTTTGGTGCAATAAGATAGTATAATGAACAAATGTACTGGGATTGGAAAACTACTTGTTTTCTGATTTTTTAAAATTGTAGTATTACATTTTTTAACGAAGTTATTTAAAAAAGTAAATGGTTTCACATTTCGAATTTTCAAAATTTGCAAGTTACATTTTTTATTGGCGTACGTTTTATATTTTCATTTAATATAAAAGAGAGTAGTGTAAAAGTGCGTAATTTTCTGGTAATGGCTGAAAAATGAAGAAAAATAAAAATAAAAAATAAAATTTCTCTATTTGACCTTTTTTAGATTATCTTATACTATTCAAAAGGGCACATCATTAAAAAAAATATTTGCATAACAATTTCAAAAACTCAGGCTACCTGGTTTTATTCTAAACGTTGAATTATTCTAGTAAACCTGGTTACGGATTCAAAAAGATATATAAAACATTGTTTTAAGAATTATTTAAAATTTATTATTTTAAAAGAAAAATTTATATTTTAGAATAAAGAGATAAATAATTATTTTATTTAGAAGTCTAAAAGTTTTAACATTTTACAATTAATCGTATACATTTTATATAAATAATACCATTAGCACCCAAGAAAATCAAGGTACACGGTTTTACCCTACATTCTTCTAATAACGTTCTAAATTTATAATCGCTTTATCTGCAACTTATAAACAAACGAATTCGAAATGAAAATAGAGCTAAAACCATAATTAATCTTTTGTTACAATAATACTTTCATTAAAAAATTCAAACGAAAAAAGTTCTCTTCCATTTCAGGCCTCGCTCAATTTACAAAATTGCAAGGCAGCAGCAAGATCACTGCACCGGCACTCCAAAGAAGGCCGTAACGCCCGCGCGCTCAATTTTTGAGAATTACGTTAAAAAATGTAACTTTTTGTTTACGCTCGCGCTCCCCGATGTTTCATCTCAATTCCGCAAGTTTTCGCAAAAGCGCGCGAGTGGAAAAAAGCGCGAGCACCGAAAAAAAAGAGAAGAACGAGAAGGAGCCAGGCGCGCTTACGGGCCGTCCGTCCTGGTTTCGCTTTTCAGGAAATTCTTCATTCGAAAGTAGGAGTAAAAAAAGGGCCGCCTACAAGATGAAAGTTTCTCGGCGCGGCGTTTGTTATATGTATCAATTGTCCGTCGACTAACGCTCAGCGAGCCGAGAGGGAAACTTTCTCCTCCGGGGAGTAGGGGGAGGGGGGTAGCTGAAAAGCAGCTCCTTGCATGAGTGGCCGGGTTCTTGTTACCAAAGTAAGACAAAAAATGAGAGGGAACTTTACCGCGTTCGCTCGGCCGGCGCGTTCGGTCTCAAAAGGCTTCAGTGCGCGCGCGGGGCCTGGAGAGTATTATGAAAAGCCGCGCTTTGCCCGTGGGGATATAGTGTTTCGGAAAATCAGCGTAACCTGTACCGGCGTTTAGGATAGTGTTGGGAAGGCGCGGCTCAGTAATGGGATACTTTTACATTTGTAAAATACGGCTCAGGTGGGATGATGATGCTCGTTATGTGTTAATTGTAGGAATAGATTTGATTTGTAAGTTTATTATATGGGAGGAGAAAATTTTGTGATGATTAATTATTTTACGAATTTTTCCAAGTATAAAAAGCCGCCCGAGCCCTGAAAATGTAAAAATAAAAAGCTAAAGCTCATAAGCCATATTCGAAAGAAAGTCAGGCATCATAGAGCTCATCCATCAAGTGGTCTTCGACGAACCTGCCCCGGCCCGAGGAAAAAACGAGCATCAAGGGAGTAAAGAACCTTCGAAAGCCAGGATACATTTTTACATACAGTGCTATGGATCCTTTGACCTTATTTTTGCGTAGCGTATATCCCACACAATAAAGATCCAAATGGCGTATTAGAGTATCTTTTTAATATTCCCGAAAGGCACTAAAAATACTTGTAAATAAATTTTTCACAAAAGTTCATCACTGTTCAGTATCCCAGATGTAAAAAAAAGCATTAACTTACATGCCGGCCATTCTAAAAATCCAACTAGACTTTGGAGCCAGCCAGCAAGGAAGACAGGTCCGAATTGAGTCGCAGCCCCCTGTAAAAAGCACTTTACACTCGAGAATTCTCCATTTCAGTTAACTCGCCTTACTAATATCGCTCTAAATGCTCTCTCGGCCACTCGGGCCGAACTTTGCGATCCTCGGCTCGGTAACGCCAGCAAACAGGTTTATCCTGAGCCCGCAGCGTCGAATAACCGCGCGGCAGCGCATGCACGTCCACTGACCCTCTCTCGTCCCACTCTGCCCAGCTCCTCGAGAGCTAGAGAGAGAGAGAAAGCAAGTGAGGCCGTGGAGGACTGCGAAACCGCGCCTCTGAACGGCTTATAAGAGTGGCTCTTGGGAATTTCGTCGCTGTAAAACTCGCCCCCGCGTGTTTCGGCGCGGAGAGAGGTAAGTTAGAGGGGGGCAGGTACGGAATCCAAACAAGCCCATTAGCGAGAAGGAGAGAAGACTACGTACGCGCGAGCGGGGCGGCGTAATTAAACTAAAGTTCCCTAACAGCCTTCGTACATACCTTTGACTTGCTCGGCGCGCTGAGAAACTGCGCGCGAGGTCAGAGTCAGCCAAGTGAGCCCCGAGATATATAGTCTCTGCGCTGTCCGTTCTCTCTCCCTCGCTCTCGTACGCGCGGGGGCGCATTATGGACCCCCTAATCTTTGGCATAACTAGCGCGAATCAAACGAGGAATTACTTGGGCGCTCGGCTGAGCACACACGCGAGCTGGCTCCATCGATTATCCGCAACTTGGCGGCGCAGCCACTTATGCATGTCGCGGAATCCGCTGGAACCGGCTATATATAGGCGCCCTGTCCTCGGCTAACGCTCGAGCTGCTTCTAATGGATAATGACGTTCTACTGATTTCGCGCGCACCGATCGAATTAGCGATTAATTGGCTTTTTCGCCTGCTAAGTCGGGGCTGGCTGGATTAAGCAGCGTCGAAGAAAATTAGGGAAAAAATTTTCAGCTGCTGTCTCCGGGGATTCGGGATAATGATATTTTGGCGCGGCGAATTTGCGGAATTTAGCGGCCGGGCTGCAGGTGCGGGGTGGAAAAATTCCAATATGTATGGTAAAATATTGTAATCTGGGGAGTGGCATCTGCCGAAATTATTGTTACGGATTGCTACCGCTGCGATTTTTAATGAGTGAAGTAATTATATTTTTTTGCGCGGTAGGATGTTTTGGCTTTAATTTGTTGTTTTTTTTAGTAATTTGGTCGATATAGAAGCAGGATGTCGGGGTGGTAGTTAGGTAGTTTCAATTAGCGAATTTGGGTAATGTAAATTTATCTATGCAATTGAAAAGCTTGTAATTCGTTTGGAACGCAATTCACTTGTTTTTGTGCGCGGCTTTGATTGTTTGCATTTAATTACCCAAATTATGGAAGTTGAAGTTTACTCATTCTAATGTTAATGGATACAGTGCTGTTAAGCGCCCGTGCTGTAGTTACCTCATAATGACTGCATAACATAATGCAAATTTGCAACACTCGTCTAATAACATTACAACAAATAAAAAGTCAACGCTTGATTTTTAAAGCCACGTAAACGTCGTCTACATTCACCATCAATTTTTTTATCTCAAACTCGCTAAACACAGCCAAAAGGATTTATCACCGGAACGATTTTACGTTGCAGCGAGTATTCGGCTGATTCTCGAGCAATCTTGAAATTTTAAGGCCAAAGTGAAAATCCGTCCTGAAGCTGCCGCCGCGCCGAAGGGGCGCATCAGAAGAGCGACTGCTCATTTTCCGCGTCGCGAGTCTCGGGCACTTTGATAGCTCTTAAAGCGAACGGGAATCTTGTTTTCTTGAGAAAGCCCCCCCCCCCCTCTCTTCGCCCCCCTCCCCCCAAAATCTCGACGCTCGACGCGCCTCATATAACTCGGTGCGCAGCGCGCGCTCGTCGCTCGATATTATGTTCGCCGAAATTATCAAGGAATTTTAATAAAAAGTTTTAATAACTGTCATTTTATTAGAATGGAGAGAGTGGCTTGGAGATGGAAGAATGGATTTTGGTTTGGATGGTGTTCTAAGGTGAGCATGAAACTGGTTGAAAACAGTATGTGATTGCTTAGTTGATAGTGTTGTTACGATATCTTGTTAGTTTGATATTATAATGAACTTTGTAAAAATAATAAATGATTTTACAAATGTTTTTTACAATTACTTTGGATTATATATTTTAAAATAAATTCTTCTTGTTGAATGCAGAATTATTGGATTGAGAAATGCACATTTTAATTGCAACATTTTTAGTAGATTTTTAAATTCGAAAAAAGAAATTCCAATTACTAGAGTTACAAAAAACATGATTCCAAGCTTTTTCAAAAATGCAAGCTTTACAAATATAACGAAAAAGCTTTTTTCGTACGAAAAGTGGTTTGATTAAAGAGCCGCAAAACTACACTAAATAATGCAGAGTACAAATAAAGGTGCTGCGTTGCCTCTAACTTCCAAGCGAATCAAGTTATAAATCCGTTTAAAAAGTTATATTCAACTTTTTTTAGCTGCTTATACTTTCGGTACAGTGCACCTCTCAAGGATTGAATACATAGGTGAATTTTTTGAAAACATTAAAAAGTTTTAAATTACTGTTAATCCTGTTTTCATTCAAGCCTTGTGATACGCGTATTTCCAACAAGCTTTTTGATATAAGCTTTTTTAAAAATTAGTTAAATGGTTAATTAAGTTGATTCTATATAAATTACAGATAAGGTATAGAAAAATTGAATGTATTTAAAAGTTTAATAACTTCCAGAGTTATGAAAACTTAAATGAGTTATTGTAAGCTGATATAGGTTAGTATATTCATGTGATTATTGACTAGCTCATATCTTTGGGGTTATCTTAATTATAAAGAACGAATTTTAGATAAACTTGGGTTTATAGCTTAACATAATTCTAATATTAATTACGTAGAAGTAAACTTCTAGTGTAAGGAACTTTGAGGTTTAGTATAAAAAAATAACACCTGTATGTACATGTTATGCTTGGATAAAAATAAAAATATTTCATATAAAAAATTTACCAGTAAACATTTTTCGTGTTCAGAATATCAATACGAAATATAAAAAATAATGAAAATAGCCTTTGGCTTTTAAACATATTTATTCTTTAGAAAAAATATTTTTGTCTCCCCCGGGCAAGCACCTATAGCTAAATAAAATTCCCAACATTTCTACCTCTCTGTCCTTCTCTCTATTCCCAAATTGATTTCGAAATAGCGCGACCAAATCTTTCTACCGCGAATCCAAAAAGTGCCCTTCCAACCACTTCCCACCAAGCAAAGGCCTTCACTACATGCAGCCTCCATTTTTCGATTTCCCACCCACAAAGCAATCCAAAAAAACGTCCTCTCCCACCTCTCAACAAATCGCTGCAGCAGTAGCATCCCCATCGCCAAAAATTAATCTCCCATCGCGCCAGCTCTGGGCGGGAACTATCCCCCATGGAATCGGCCCCCCATACAGCAGCTCGCGCCTGACCTTCCGGCTAAGAAAAACGCGGCCGATACTAGGCTGGAACGAGCTTCGCAGCGCGCGTCGGTATATAAATCGAGGCTCATTGTTCGCCAGCGGCAAAACTGATTGGCTTGGCCGGCTGCCCGCGCGGCGCGGCTCGGTCTTAGCCTTTGCGCGCATCCTACACGGGATTTAGGATCTCTGTAGAGCCGCGCCGGAAGCTCGAGGTGGAAAAGCCCGGACGATAAGTCGGCCCAGCGATAGAATCGATACGTCGGCTGAGCGCGAATTTATGCCATTTTCCGGCGGAAGATCGGCGGCGCGCGGCTTATTGTCCGGCCCTCCGATTATCCTCGGGACAAGCGCGAGCAGAGGCGTCTCTGCTCCTTCGTCCTCGGGGATTAATGTTTAATGAAGCGGGCCGAGGCTTCTCTACTTTCGGCTTGCGCGCGCGGTCGGCTGGTGTACCGAATGTATGTATGTATGTATAAGGTATGTACGCTGGGGTGGGTTTGATTTATTTATTTAGGAGTGACGTCGTGGGGAGCGACGCGCTCTTAAGGGATACACGCGGGATGAATGTTGCAGGGGTTAAGGGCTTGCTTTTTAATGTTTGACGAGCTCTTTTGCCGGGAAGTATTAAAGCTGGTTCGATAATTTTTTTATGCTGATGCGCGGACTCTGACGCCAGTGGGATAATTATTTCATTCGTGCTCTGTGTTGCTTGCGTGCGTTGATCTCAGGGAAATACTTTGACGTGTGCTTAGTGCTCATTGTGAAATGCTTTAATTTTAATTTTAATAAAGGCTGGATGTAAATTGTGTCTTGGTAAAGAGGGAGTATAAAAATAAGCCGATTCTTCTTTTGAGCGGTAATTATTTAAAAGTGATTGCTCGGAAAGCTGGATATATATGAGCGGCATTTTTTCACGGCTTTATTAAAATTTTAAAAGTAAAAAGTCCTTAAAAGTAATGAAGTAATGTAACGATCATTACGTTGCGCATTATTCGTTATATTCTTAGCCGCTAGTGTTGTTTTTACAGCAGTTTTTTAAGGTTCATTAAAACGTAAAACTTTTATTTGGAGTAGAAGTTTTAATATATTTAATTATACATTGTAAACTGATCCTGCTTTATTAATATCTGAAATAATGGATTTTTTACATGACATATGCTTCGTATGAATTTTAAATAAAAATATATGAAAGTATTTTTTTTATATAAATCAAATATGCAATAAACTTTCATAATGATATATTTCAATCATCATCTCAATTTTATAAAAAACTTCATATTTCATTTTGAATATTTCCAGACTCCTAATTTAACAATAATTAACTTTTCTGCTTAATTCTTCGATTTACTATATCGATAATCCGTCTAACTGACTGCTGCTTCTTTTTTTTATCGAACGAACTAATGAACCAGTGGAGGTATCACAGTTAGCAAATTTTAAGAGAATTATCTGATAATGTCGAATAAAATATAACTGACAGCAGTCCAAGTGATCCGATAACCACCCAAAGAGTTTTTAACGAAATTATAACTTTGTATTGCAACTTTAGTTGTTTAAAACTTGCTTTGACGTGGGTTTCCATAATATCGGAAAATGTCTCAAGCAAGCCATGTTATTTGAATGGTTAACGAAGGTTTTGTAACAAATAATAATTAGCACGTTTGAAGTCTGGGAATGCGCATAATGGTGTTGTCGTTAATTCAGCTTTATTTTTCAATTACAGTCTTTAGAAGTCTTTATTATACAGATTTGTTAAATGTAATATTATTTTTTACGGACTAATGTGCAGCTGAATATTCAAGATTTCCTTTTAATCAAGTAATAACTCTTTAATTTGTGCTACATAATTAAGCAAATACTAAGATTTTGACATATTCTAATTATGCGCATTAAATGATTAATTTCAATGTTAATTCCAAGCACATGTATTCAGCTTTGAAGACCGGATCCTTTTGAACTACTGTTGAAACTAGAAACTTGGAATTAGAAGCTCATTAACTTTAATGAATCCTTATAAAACCAGAAAATTTTTAATTTTCATATGATTGAATTTTAATAGTCAATAAGGTTAATATTACTAGCTAGAAATTATAATATTGAGGCCACCAGAAATCAATCAGTCTTAGTTAATATAATTATAAAGTACCATGATACTAATTATGTCTGCCCATTAGTTTTTGATAGAGTGCTTCCCTTGCGACCATAATTAGTCAAACCTAAGCTAAATTTCCATAGGGAATCTTTAAGAGCATAGTTTCTATTCCTATAACTCGTAAATCATCATATTCTTCCATAAACTATAACTAGAATGGGTGATCATGTAGTGCAAGTTTTTAGAATTTAGTTTTTCTTTTTCTAGCAAATATTTCTAAAAAATAAGATTATTTTCCCTTGATATTTACAAATAAATTTGAAATAATGATTGGTTAAAAATATTCCTATTTATTCATTTTAAAAATTTTTATCTTCAAATACTGTTGCTCTAAATTTTCGATTCATTATTTATATTTTGAGATAAACTCAGCCATAGTTCTCTCATTTTGGGACTTTTTGCCACTTATATTTTAGTATATCTATATATGTGGAAAGCCAATAAAAAAGTTTTGCTGAGTATATTTCAAAATCTAAACGATCTGAAATTTTGCAAGAATATTATTCAAATCTAAAAGCTTTGAATTAAGGTGATAACTTACTAGACTTATTATTTATACTTTACAAAAATATTTTAGTTCAATTCAGTACATTTAGTTTTTACTTATTTTTCTTAAATTTATCTAACAATGTTCGTGTCAAAATTTAGTAATAATTTCCAGTTTTATATAAGATATATCGCTACAAAAAATATCAAATGCATAATGAAATGCAATAAAGCTCGAATTTTAGCAGAACTATACGTAACGGAGATTAAATTTGGGAAATCACAATGTCAGTTCTGAATGCACTCGTTCTGTATGGGAGTATTCGTGTCGTGAAAACATTCATCCGTTTTCGGAAGGCTTGTCCACTATGAAAACGGAATTGTGCTTCTCTATTTACCTACTTCGTTTTTCATCTACCGCTTATCGTGAAAGTTCAGAGGAAATATTTCTCTTAACTCTACGAATAGATCTACAGATGATTGACGTTGCGAAATTCCGTTTAATCATGAATTTCGTGAATTCGTTCATTCGTCTACGAACTCGTGCGATGAATGCAAAAAGTTTTATCCGATGAATAGCTATTCGCTGCGAAATATAAATCTCTCGTTAAAACATTACTTTAAATTTTATTTCATTCTAATAAGCAATTTCTTTTGTTTTATAAGAAAAAACCTCAATTTAACAGGCGGAATTCTTCATAATTCCTACGGATCAATGCATACAATTTTCCCCCGGCAAATAAAAAGGCTCGAAATGAAACGCCTAGATATTTAGCTTTCGAGTTGCAGGAATTTTTCCAACGCACTCGGAAGGCGTAAAAGCTAGCCCTCTCATGGTCGAGCGCTGGTCTCCATGGCCAGCATCCCTCCTGCTTTGCGTAGGTGCGTGCAGCGCTCAAAGTCGTTAATTTGATAGCCGCCGAAATTCCTCTGGCACCCGCGAGCTCTCACAAAGAGGAGCATACAATTACCGGAGGAAGCATTGAATAACATTTTAGCGGCGCGCGCTCGCTCGTCCGTTTGTCTCAAGGCAAGGCGAGCATAACGAGAGGCTTCAGAGGCGAGAATGAGAGGGAAAGAGAAAGAGAGGCTGAAAAAAGGAGCAATCTCGTGTCCTTTTGACGATAAAAGGAAGCTGGAACTCGGCGGCGCGCTGCTAATTACGCTTGAATTCATTCGAGGTGAATAGGGTGAAACGTGCGCGCGGCCAGAGAGAGATGTATATAGAGGCAGCAGGCGGCGTATATAGAGAGAAGGAGCGTTCCGCGTAAACGTATATAAAAGGAGACAATCCAATTCCGCGCCTGCTCCAGCCGATGCTTATCGTTATCGACGTGCCGGCCGTATTACTTCCACCGCTTCCGGAGGCGACGCAAGCGCGCGCTCTCTCTCTCTTTTCTCTCGTTCGTTCGTTCCTATATATATATATATTATATATGTGTGTGTGTGTCTACGCGCTCGCATACGTTCACCTGCGGGCCCTCTTCGTCTTCTTCGCTCCCGGGCTCGGCTTTTCCGTAGAGCGGTAATAACTTCTGCGCTGCCGCGCACGACTCGCGAGTTACGTTTTCTCGCTCTCTCTCTCTCATTCGTGTAAAAAGCCAGAGTTGTATGTATGCGCGCACGCTCGGGCTTGAAGATGTTATTAAGAAAGGGAACGCTGTGAAGGCTTTTTCTGAATGTTGCCTTGGGAGTGGTTTTCGTTTTTCTTTTTTCGTTAAGTGAATGTAATTTTTAAGAATTTCAGTTGGATTTGATAAGAGAGTGCTTAATGGATGAAATCGAAATTTTGCGGGTTATCGGAATTTGAAAGGTTACTTTGTGGGCTGACTTTATTGAACGACTGGATCGAGCGCGTAATGTTGCCTGCATTGAACTAATTGATTAAGATAGATGGTCGAAGTAATTAGGATATATTAAAATTTTATCAACTCAAAAGCCAAATTAATTTCCGATATTAAAATAAATCTCTCGACCTAATTTTAAAGAAGGAATGACCTACAAGGATCTTGCGAAAAATTTTATTAATTTTCTTAATGCAGTTGATTAAATGTTACGATATTTCATTTGAAGCTCTTGAATATTTTATGTTACTTTGAATTGACACAGATTCATAATGTACTGAGATATTCTTAATAAAATTTCTAAAGAATATGAATTTATTTATAGTTTTATTTATACTAAAAATAAAGTTGAGACGGAATGTGAATTTAAATAGAATATTTTTATTTTTTCAAAAGACTTCGTGTATAAAAGTATTAAATAAGTCCTAGTGAGAATCTAACTAACGACAGTACCAAAGGTGTGTATTATGAATTTTGTTAGAATTTTTTCAGGGCCTTCTTTTGCCAAAATAAGAATCTCATGTCTCAAAGTTTTATGAACAAGCTTTGAAACTCGATTAAATTCAATTCTAATGTTATTTTAAGAAAAATAGCTTCTACAAAAAACTTCAATAATTGAATTTTCGTAAGTTATATCTTAAATTTCAAGGAAGAAAGTAAAACTAGAAATAACAAGTTTTAATTTACTTTTTTTAAAATTGAAAAACATCAGTTCGGTCAAAAGTTATGGTAGTTTGAATTTGAGAAACAAGAAATCATCTAAATTTGGACCTGCAAATATTTACAATTTGACAGTGTAATTCCGTCGCTGAAATTAAAATTATCATAACTTCGGACCAAATTAATATTTTTTCATTTAAAGGATAGTAAATTAAAACTTGGTTTCTTTGGTTTTATTTTCTTTTATAAAACTTAAAATATGACTTCTACAAACCGAGTTATTAAAATTATGCATAAGAGCTTTTTTCTTAAGGTGATGTTTCATCCTCCTTATTATCGGAAATGCAGGAATCCATTTTTTACATTTAATTTTTATATTTTCAGAACATTTCTCTACTTCAAGACGTTGTTTCAACGGAGACGAACAACGTAAGGCATTCAGATTTTCGAAAAATTAAAAATTAAATGATAAAATGTGGATTCTCTACAGCTAGGAAGGCTTAACACAGTTTTAACATAATACCAAAATTATCCATAACTATTCAATGGAATTTTGAGATACGGATCTTTTTATTTTGATCAAAAAGATCCTCAAATACTTTCAGTAAAACCTATGCTCCATGCCCCTGGTGCTTTTCTTGTAAGTTACCTTATTAGTGATTGGGGTAGTTGATGAAATAGATTTAGTCTTACCTCACGAAATTTTTCTCATTAAGTCTAACTTAATTATACTAAAAATGATCTATTATATATCTATCGTGTCCAATATAAATAAATGCCACGTATTATTTTAAAACTTATTATATTACTAGTAAATTTTACCATAAAATAAAGTAAGTTTTCCGATACTGTGAGTCCATTTAATTTTTCCAAAAGTTATATAACCGTTATTTTTTTATCCGTACAAATTCTTATTCAGGATCACTTTTAAAAAATTCGCAGTACTCTCTCCCAACCAACAAAATCCACCCTCACAATGAAATGTCCAAAAACCAGCATAAGATAATAGAACCATACCTCCAGAAGCCTGCCTCTTAACTTCCTCTGGCTCCGCTCGATCCCTCGCTTCCTTCCTCAGACACGCCTTTATTTTTCATTCCCACAAGGCAACGCTCGGCCTCCACCCGATCCTTATCTTCTCTCACGCGGTTCGACGAGCCGCGTGCGCGCCGATTCGTGTCGCGTGACTCTGGAGAAGCGTAATTGCCGCGCGCAGGAAAGGAGGAAGCTCGGATTTTACAAGCCACTCAGAGACTTTATCGGCGGAACGCGCGCACCCAAGCTCGAGACAGTTATATAAGTTATGCCCAGCGATTAAGGTGGAAGAGAGGCCGAGGGCTTTAAAAGGCCTGAGGGCAGTTCAAAGTGGTTTTGATGCTTCTTTTTTCTTGTTAGTGTGTTGCGGATCGCTGGA
>JAPYZA010005421.1:0-13294 GCA_030522685.1 Eupelmus azureus
CAGAAAGAGACTATATAAATAGATATGTATAAAGGACTACATACACTTCAAGTGAAATAGAATACACATAATATTAATATTAATACATATCTTTATTGTTCATACCATAGTCGTAAATTTTTAGGTAACTACGACAAAGAGATGGATAAGTCATCTCTATTAGGTGAAACATAGAATTTTAATATATCATCAAACTTTGTATCCACTATTTTTAAATCATCAACTTAAAATAGCTACTATAGGAGTTTTAGCTTAAAATCATTGTCAATAAAAGATGAAGCAGAATCTTGACAATTACTTGAAATTTCAAGATCAACTAATTCCTTCACTATTTAACTTTTCTTGACAAACATAATAATGTTAAGTAGTTTATTATTCAAAATCATTTAGCTGTAGGGAAAATGTAAGAAAGAAGAACTAAGTTTTTGAGCCACAAGCATAGGAATAGGAAAGTTTCAATTTAATAATGCACTTCAAAACGCAATGTATGCATGATTACTTACAATCTATTATATATTGTTTAAAATCAGTTAGTTGTAAAGAAAATGCAAGAAAAGAAAAACTAGAATTTTTAAGTTACAAAGACAGAGATAAGAAAGTTTTAATTTAATAACTTTATGCATTACAAAACGCAGTGTACACAAGATCACTTGTAATCTAATTGTATTGTATTTTTTAATTTTATATTGTATTAATAACTAGATTTTATATCTCATTTTTTTGGAACCTTTATATAAAGAGAGGGAGAGAGATGACACTTAACATAATTGTATCACACGAGAATCAAACGTAGCATACATACCACACAATTAAACTACATCACACAATCAGAGACATACCATCATTGGCAAAATTTGTCAAATCCCATTTGTAAATTTTATAATATTTCATTTCTAAAATCTATAATATTTTATTCGTAAAATTTATAACATTTCATTTGTAAAATCTGTAATATTTGATTTGTGAAACCTGTAAAATCTCATTAGTAAAATCCATAAAATCTCATTTTTAAATTCTATGACGTTTCATTTATAAAATTTACAAAATCTCATTGGCAAATTTTGTAATATTTCACTTGTAAAATCTACAAAATCTCATTTGTAAATGTTGTAATATCTCATTTGTAGAACTTGTAAAATCTCATGGACCAGAATCCTGAGCGGTTCCCGAACCTGCAACGTTTGGATCAACGTTTGACCGCTGCTATGGGCATGTGACGTACCGCACGTTGGCGCACGTCGGTTCCCAAGATGAGGAGCCGCACGTACAGAGCTGACGCTGCAGTGCGGCACAACGGCCTAACCGACGGGGAAGAGGCGTTATCGCAAAGATAATAACGCGTCTTCTCTGCGCTGCAGCACCTACGGCTGAAGCGCAACGGACAGTAGCCGCCGAGAAGCCCAACTAGACTCACCACTCTTTCACTGTCCAAATTGAGTGGCAATAAAGTACCGTACAGTAGAAAAGAAAGCATAAGTGGAGAAACTCACCCAACCCGACCTCGCCTCCTCGCTCCCCTGTAACAATAGTTACATAATTGCGAAATTATGAGCTTAATGCTGTATGCACAGTCGTGAAACCGCTATCGGCTGGTATAGATGAAAGAACAGTTAAATAAATTTTTCCAATCCAAGCTTGTGCGCGTGCTCTTCACGCTTTGTGGATGTAGTTGAGACGAGCCGACGACGTGTTATTACTAAGCAGGCGTGCCAAAATCTTTCATGCGCCGCAGTAAAAACAAAAGCATGTTATTATATTGCCTGCCCGTCTCAACTACTTAAAATGCGTGGAGAGCACGCGTACATAATATAAGCATTAACCAACGAAATTTGTGAACCGCTGGCCAATGAATGTCGAAATCTGTGACGAAATAAGCAGCTTTATCGACCAAATAATAGGCAAATGGTTAACCAAGACGTTATAAATTGGCCTATCATTAGGGAAAAAATGGTGAATGTTTCTACCAGTGAACGAAAACAATGATTTGGGTCTGATTAAAATCGGTTAAGGCCCGTTACACGCTAAAAAAACGATATAATTACAGATACAGATAACCATTGCTAATGTGGGCAATCCTCAGGTACTTTTAACTTTTGGGAACACAATTTTACAATAATTCAAAAGTCTATAATTCAGGTTCATAGGTGGCATAGATGTCAGAAATGGTTCAAACTACTTGTTTCGTGGTGTAAAATATGCATTCGAATTTTAAAATTGATAGAGTACACTTCATGATATATAGTTTTATACGTCCAAAATAACATTTTCTTATAGCTTTTTACGCGTTTTTCCTCCCTAGCGGAAATCTAAAGTGCTAGAAACTAGTAGTAGCTATTAATTGCTGCCAATAGCAGCTAATTTCTGTCGAAATTTTGACACCAATTGCAGCTATTAGTAGATATTAGCGGCTGCTAGCTGCTATTAGCAGTAAATAATAATTCTTAGCATCTACTAACAGTTTCTAGATATTTCGTAAAAAATTTGTTGAAAAAGTAATTTTGTCTGGATACCAAAATAATTATGTTATTATCTTCAGTCATTAAGAGCTATTAGCTGCTATTAGCAAATATTAAATTGTTATATATCTCTATATTATAAAGATATTTCGCCGCCGCCGCCGTATATATGAATCCAGGACCCCCCTCCCTTTATCGCTGAAACATGCCGTTATTTTGAGGGGTTTTACGTTATTTTTTCACATTTTTACGTTATTTATCGACATTTTTACGTTATTTTCTTCGATTTCACGTTGTTTTCTTAATATTTTGCGATATTTTTGCTTAATTTCTGAATTACCCCCTTTTATCTCCGAAACTAGCCGTTATTTTGAGAGCATTTACGTTATTTTCTCATTTTTTTACGTTATATTTCGACATTTTGGCGTTATTTTCCTCCGTTTGACGTTGCTTTCTTGATATTTTGCGATATTTGTACTTAATTTCTGAATTATTTCTTTTTATCTGCGAAATTAGTCGTTATTTTAACGCGTTTTACGCGTTATTTTAATTTAACGCGTTATTTGTGCTTAATTTTTGAATTATCCCCTTTTATCTGCGAAACTAGTCGTTATTTTAACGCGTTTTACGTTATTTTTACGTTTTTTAACGTTATTTTTCGACATTTTTGTGTTATTCTGCTCGATTTTAGGTAGTTTTCATGATATTTTAAGATATTTGTGCTTAATTTATCTCAGGTTACCGTCTGCCTCTGAAAATAGCCATTATTTTGAGGGGTTTTACGTTATTTTTTCACTTTTTTACGTTATTTTTCGATATGTGTATGTTATTTTTCTAGATTAGACGTCGTTTTCATGATATTTTGCGATATTTATGCCTTGTTTATCGAATATCTCCTTTTATTTCCGAAAACAGCGGTTTCAGAGATGGAAATTTGGAGTTTTATCTATTTGTTTTTGTTTTATATGGATTTTAAATTATGCAGGATCTTGTAGCTGTAAAGAACTCTATTTTGTTTTATATTTTGATATCTATTTGAATATTTAGTTATAAGATTTGTAGTTTTTATGTGATTAAATTGATAGGAAAATTTCTCAGATTTAGTACACAATGAAATTTTCCTATATATTACATTTAGTAATAATAAAATTTTACAATTTGCTTAACCGGTAAAAATATTTATGTCTTGCCATTAAGTAAAATAAAGTTGCGGAAACCACTAATAAAAACGCACTAAGGTATCTACCGCAATATGACGTGGAAACGATACTATTAATAATTATTCTTTTTTATCTGTATGTGATACGATATATTTTAAAGAATCAAAGTACTAACAATAAACCTTCGTCTACATATTATAGTTTATTTTGATAAAGTATAAAAATTAAAATTAAAAATTATTATTTTAAGCGAAGCTCGCAGGGAGGCGAAGCCCCCTAGTATATATATACACTTTATACAATTTTCAAGAAATGTAAATATGTGTTAAAAACTGCTTGTAGCTGCTAATAGTTGCTAGTAACTACTAATAACTGCTGATAACTGTTAATTATTACTAGTGTCTAATTCTACAATAAACTAAAAATTCTACAATAATCAGCACTTATTAGCACTTTTTATCAGCTATTAACATCTAGCAGTTTTCAGTTTCAATTTCCGCTACGGTTAGAATATATATAAAAAGGAGAGACGAAATGAACAGTTCAAGCCCATTCCAAAAGACATGCTACATTTTTTAAAGCAGTTTCATCGTTATTTAGGTACGTGAAATTTTTACATAAATTGCCTATATCAGCAATGTTTATCTATAATTCTTATCATTGTTGAGCTCATAATTTTCATATAGACCCTAGTAAAAAATCCCAGGTGAGATCTCAGGTAAATTCTCATGCCAAAATTTCATGTGACGAAAAAATCTATAAAAATATCAAAATTACTTAACCTTTAAATTTCAAAGACATTTTTGTTTTATATAGCTTATACCTTTCCAATCAAATAGTTAAACAGAGTGTTATTCTGGTATTGCAAGCAAATTTTCGCTTTAAAAATTTTTGACAAATTTCTTTAAAGTTCTCGCATGAGAAATCAGGTGAGATCCCAGGTTAGATCTCAGGCAAGATCGCATGTAAAGACTTAGAAAAAATTTGTCAAATAGTTTTTAAAGCAAAGATTTGCTTACAATTTCAGTATAATATTGTGTTTAAATATTTCATTGGAAAGGTATAAGCTATATAAAACAAAAATGCCTTTGGAATTTAGGTACCAGTAATATCACTGGTACTGAAATTTAAAGGTTGAGTAATTTTGATATTTTTACAGATTTTTTCGACACATGAAATTTCGGCATGAGAATTTACCTGAGATCTCACCTGAGATTTTTCATTAGGGGAGTCTAGAAAAAAGGGTGCAACCTTGGCGATTTCCAAAATGTTATCTTGTTGTGAGCAGCTGTATCTCGCGTTCTCCTAAAACATTTAAAACAATTTAAAAAGGAAATCAAAAAGCGTTTCATAACAAAGAATATTTCCTTTGTTCATACCTAAGCTTTAACAAAAGTAAGTGCCATAAAAATAGATCAATAATGGGATAAAAATCAGACAATTTTTACTTAAAGTAAGAGTTTGTATAAATAAGTTATTTAGTGTTTGAGAAAGTCTAATATTTATTTCCTTAAAATTGACGAAAAAAAAAAATACTTTTTTGAAAAGTATAAAACAATCAAAATACGGCTCTGTAGAATTTTCTGAAAACAGCGTTATTTTGAGGAATTTTCAGAATTCAAAAAACTATTCCGAACTAAGGAGTGACCTTGAGGGTTGAAAAATTTGATTCAGGCTTTATTTGGAGAGTACTCTCACAGAAAAAATTAGCGACCAAAAAAAATATCGCTGCGCAGACTTTGGTCGAATTTCACTTGTATGACTCATACGCACACACACATATGCACACACACACACATACACGTGTGTGTGTATACACATTTAGATTAAATCATGAGAGAATTTTAATGTTATGCTTTCTACAAACAAATATTTGTATAATATTTTGTTTAAGTATTTCTCTTGAAATATTCTTACATTGTTAAAAGCAAATTTATAAATCTCTTACCGTAGGCATCAGTTGATCGGTGGATCTTACTCTTGTTACCCTATTACGATAAAGAATTCTTTTAACAACATTTTCCATTGTTCTATTCCATTTCATAAAACTAACGTATACTAAATAAAATCCAAACAACACTAATGCTTCGTACCAATGGATGTAATTGTCTTTAAAAAAATATATTAAAGTAAGTAGGCTCATGCTGTAGAAAGTACAGTCACGAAAAAGAGGCCACCAAGTAAGAGATAAAACTGTTTTTGAAAAAATTGCACACATTCCGATAACAAAAAGTATATTGAACACTGCTGAACCGACAATAGTACCTATTCCTACATCATCAAATGATACAAATACACCTATAATTGACGTGAAGAGTTCAGGAGCAGAACCACCTGCTGCCATGAAGGTAGCTCCAGCTACATCATCTGCAATATCTAGCTTTTCAATTATCACATCTAAAGAGGGTACGAAAAATTCATCACATACAATCGCCAACGCGACAAACATGTACACAACTCCGAGTACATGTAAAATAACAGCTCCATGACGACGTTCTTCAATGCTAAACAAATCTGTTGGGAATAAAGGAGCTTTTTCATCCATCATATTTAAACCCACTTTACGATGATGATGATGGTGCAAACTAGTGTTATAAACATGTAAATGAATAGTGTAATTTTCTTTTAAGGTCCTTATTAGATCCGATAATGCAACAATCTCAGTTGAATGTAAAAATGAATAATTTTTATTATTACTATCTTCATTATTATTATATTGGAAAAATGTTGAGTCCATAGGTAAAGGACGATATCCCATTATTAATGCGGAATTTGTTACAAACATAATTATTAAAAGAGATAGCATCATTGACGATTTTTTATTATTATTACAATCTGTACACATATTAAAAAGGGGTTTTGTAGAAGTTAAGAGCTTGGCACTGTTGTTATTATTATTATTATTATTATTATTATTATTATTACTATTATTAGTACTATTAAATTTGTTATTACTGAGGTAATCGTTGTCACTGATGTTGTTATTAATTTTGTTGATATTATTTTAGCTAATTGTATGCATTAATTTTGAAAACTTATTCAAAAACAAATATCAATTGTTTTATTAAAATTTTTTTACTATCATTCGATAATTTTGTATAAAAATACATATAATTCGCAACTTCAAAGTAACTTCAATTTATTAAAATATATTCCAATTCCATTAAAAGAACTTTCGTTAATTCTTAATTTTCTACATATTTATAATACACGTATATTTATATAAAACTTTTAATATATATATATATATATATATATATATATATGTGTATATGTGTGTGTGTGTATGTGAGTGAGTGAGTGTGTGTATATGTGTGTGTGTGTGTGTGTATGTGTTTGTTTATGAGTGTGTGTGTGTATATCTGCGTGAACGTATGCGTTTATATGCATACATATATTCTTGGCGAAAATAAAGATTTTCTTGGTTTTGGTATTATTTTAATGTAGCACTGCAACTCTATGCAATACTATGCATGTTTTAACTTAATGCAAGATTAGTAGAAAGTTACTAATTTTATTTTATTCTATTCTTTTTTCATCACCAGTAAATAATTTCGCAATAGTCAGATGCTTTTAACTGTATCAATTGGTTAGCGCTGTCTTTCCTTTACACTTTCACAAATAACTGCTTTCTTGCTTGAATTTTATATCTTTCACTCTAGGTATATATCCCTCTCGTTTGCTCTGTAAATAAATGTATACATGTATATATATATATATATATATATATATATATATATACTTATACACATATGCATACACATACCCACACACACACGCACACTCATATATGTATATATATATATATATATATATATATATATAAGTCTGTGTGTGTGTACACGAAAGTGCGTGTATGTGTGTTCGTGCGCACGTGTGAGTTTACACGCATGGGTGTACGTAAATGTATGTATACATGTACACGTTTCTCTCTCTTTTCTTGTTTCGCGAGTACTCTCAGTCAACTTCTCCTTGCTTTTCCACACTTGCGCCCTGCTGCCCTCCTTCAGCAGTGCTGTTTGGTCACATAAAAGGGTAGATATAGAATATAGTTAGGCGGAGAAGGGATAAATGTACGCGCGCGCATTTGCTTCTGTCATAACGTTCAATATTTGAGTCGACACAAATTGAAAATTATCATATGTTTTAAAAAGTAAATATAAAAAATATTTTTAGCTCATACTAGAAGTGGTTATGAAACTATTTAAATATTTTTAAATAGATTTTAAGAAGTTTTCGCTGTAGTAGTGTTTAAAATAATTTCCTTATTAAACAGTTATTAAGTTACTAAACTGTTTTTATTTCTATTGTAATAACAACAACAATAATAATATTAGTACTAGAATTAACAGGAGGTCGGATAGCTCTGTCCTTATCTAATAAGAGTTTTTGCTTAACTTGATAAGTAATTATTTTTATGAAAAAAGAAAAGCTGTCCCCGCTAGATTTTTGAACGAGCAAACGATTATGTTTTATGAAAAAATTAAAAATTTCCACTAGATTTTGAGAAAACTTTGAAATACTAAATAACTAAATATTTTCTAAAGAAAAGAATTAATAATAGTATTTCAAAGTTTTCTTAAAATCTACTGGAAATTTTTAATTTTTTCATAAAACATAATCGTTTGCTCGTTCAAAAATCTAGCGGGGACAGCTTTTCTTTTTTCATAAAAACAATTACTTATCAAGATATAGCAAAGATCCTTATTAGACAAGGACAGAGCTATCCGACATCCTCTTAAGAATAAAAAGTAGCTATACAAACAAAAGTTACAATAATAATCTCAAGAATATTAACGTTAATAATGATATTAGCAAAAAAATTATATTAATATATTTTGATATATAAAATAAAGCTTCTTAACATAAATAGAATGTTATATTATATAATTATGAGAATAATAGAAAGATCATATATAAATTATGGTTTCAGAATTTATTCAATAAATGTTCAAGCTATCTACAATTTTTAAACGATTTTTGTTTTTACTACTTAAATCACGGAAAAAATAAAATATTTATTCATTGTATTTCCTAGCGAAAAACAAAAATGTGAGAAAATATGGATAACTCTGAATAAGATAGATTCATTATTAAGGGGATGTGAAAGGGCCAAACAGATATCTATAGGAAATATTATACGGAAACCCAAAAATTATGTTATAAATATCAATTAGATCTGTTGGAAAAAATTTATTTCTAAAGATTGAATATTTTACTAGGAGCTGACGTTGTCCGATTTTTAGATATGCTCCACTGATATTGTTTAAAAAATTATATGTAGAAATATATCAATATCAAAACACACGTTTACCAACATTACTGACATTTTAATATCAATAATTTTTTTTAAAGACAGTGGAACTTTTCTGAAAATCGTACAACGTCAGCTTCTAGTAATAATACATACAATCTTTAGAAAAAATTTGTTTTCCAACTGATCTAATTGATATTTACAATATAATTTTTGGATTTCCGTATATTATTCTGTATAGATATCTGCTCGACCCTTTCAATTTGCCTTAATAGTACCTCTTAATAAGTGTGAGTAATTGTAAGTAAGTGTTAATTACTGTAATATAATTTTTTGTATGAGGCAGCACAACTATTACCAGTTATTTGCAGTTATTAACAGTTATTAAGGTTATTTACGGTTATTTACATTTCAATTAAATATGTATTCTGGATGTGGAGGTTCTAATAAGAGTTATAAACAACTATTTACAGTAATTAAGTCACAGTAATAATTATACATGACTTAATTACTGTAAATGGTTGTTTATAACTCTTATTAGAACCTCCATATCCAGAATAACTATAATAACTATAAATATAAGCAGTTATTTACAGTTTCTCAGATTTTTGTCTTTCGCTATATATAACATACTTGAAGAAAATGTGAATAAATCTGAATAACTGTAAATAACTGTAAATAATTATTTGCAACTGTTTATAACTCTTATTAGAATCTCCGAGTTCACAATACATATTTAATGAAAATGTAAATAACTAAAAACAACTTTTAATAATTGTTAATAACTGCTAACAAGTGCTAATAACTGTGATATCTGTTCCAGACCAAATGTTATATTACATTTATAAATAGTTATTTTCAGTTATTCATATTTTCTCATATTTTTATTTTCGCTAGGGTCCCTGTTAAAAATTAGAACGTTATTTTTTTACGTTAAAAAATTAAATCATTCAAACAGTACCACTTTTTATTATATTTTGAAAATATAGAATAAAATATACATTAAAATAATTATTTTGCAATTTCAACCTAATGTACCTGATTATGAAACAAAATTAGAAAAGTAAAATTTTGAATTTTAAGCATACGATTATAACGTTTTCTCATTGATGGGAAACCTGTGACGTCAGACCGTTTGTAAACAGCAGGAAAGTGTATAGCATTGTATGGAGTAAAGAGATTTATTTGTTAAAATCGGGTTAATCTTACTAAAACCTATAAAAAATGGCAAATAAGCTTGAGCCTGGTTATACTCAAGCTGACTTAAGACATTTTCTCACAGTGAGTTTGATTACAGAGTGGAAATTCTTGCATAATGATGACAGATTCAATGCTCCTAAAATAAGATCATCTAAAACTTTCAGGTAAGTGAAAGTATTTAAGAGTTCAATTTCGTAAGTTTTATGAATGCTTAATTGTACAAAATTATTTGTATTGCTCTTTTATAGTTCAGGCAGTGAAGAATATGGAAAAGCTGCAATAGGTTTGCCTCCAAAATGAGAGGCAAAAGTGTATTGTTAAAGATGCATTTTGCCCTGAACATAAAATTAGAGACAGATCTTATTCAGGTTTCTATCACTATTGATGAGCACGAAGGAGGAAGTTCTGGACTTGACGTATCATAATTGTCCAGCAGCAACCGGTAAGATTATTAACATATTATTTCAACGCCTTTGTTTAAAATTGAGTATCATTTTCTAATTTCGAAATAACATTTCCTTACGGTATTTAACTAATTTATTTCATTAATTTAGGACGATGTAAACATGCCAAATCAGTGATAATGTGGATGCACAGACGTTCCTCAGAGCCTTCGCCAACTGAAGTCCAGTATTAACGGTGGAAGTCTGCAGTATTATCTTGAGATGCCACATCTACTAAATTCAAACCAGCCCAAGAAATAAGTGGATATAAAATACCATTAGATGAAAGTAAATTTAAAAATTCAAATTTTCTTATAAAAATTAGGAAAAACCCTATTGGAAAAAATTTAAAGTACTAAATCGTACTATTCGGAAAGATTAAGCTTGTTTTTTTACATTTCAGTATGCTTCTATACGGTGGCGTTCGTTAGTTAATGTTCGTGTAGGTTGTGGTTGAAATTCAGACTTAACGTACAAAATTTTACAGAAACGTACGTAAACGTACGCGTTTTTTTTTTTTTTTTTTCATTTTTACTAAATACACAGTGACAATTTTAATCCTTACACGAAGGTTTTTTTCCTGTTAAGTTTTTAAATTCTGGGAACGAATTATACTTTTAGGCATTTTGACGCCCGGAAAATCCGATGGTGAGATCAGAATTGTCGTAGGAATTGTAATTATGAAGATAAAATTATTTTTTTATATAAGTTAGGTAGCGCGGCTATTATTTTTCCATATAACACCATACGATTGCATACATTTCCGTACCATTATGAAATTTATGAATTATTTTAGTATGAACTTTTTAGTACATTTACGTACGTTCCCGTACGTTCACGTAAAAAATATATTATCAATAAAAAAAATTTTGTTATATATGTTTTTGTACTTTTCTGTACAATATTATACATTTTTGTACATTTACCTAAGTTCGCATACGATCACGTATATTCATGTACGTTCGCGTATAGTCACGTACGTTTACGGTCGTTTCTGTATGAATTGTCCTAATCTTTACAAAAACGGAATCGTACACGAATGTACGCTGACGTACGGGAACGTCCAGAAATGTAACACAAAGGTACAATTTTTATTTCAATTGGGATATGCTGAAGAAAAATAACTGGATAGCGAACTATGCAGGCATTGTTTTAATTTAAAAAAAGTCATGTTAATTTATTGATTTTGCTGAGGGAAAAACGAAAGACCAAAGTAGTAATATACTTTGATATGAGCTAAGATATGGTAGAAACATAGCATCGAAACTGTGTGAAACTGCTTATTGCAAAACATGCTAATAGAAGCTTTGTTCGGACTGTGATTGAATCAGCTTAAGTGATACGCAAGAAATGCACCCACATAGCATAGAATATTTCAAAAAAATCTTCCACGGAGTATTTTAATGAAATACGAGCAACAGATACCTCACTGGCTGACGCTAGCTCGGTTATACTTGTTGATGTTTTACAAAGCAATAACGTATTGATGCATTTGAACACTTTAGATATAATAATTCTATTAATTTGTGAAAATATCTTAAACATCTTGGGACGCCCAGAGATAGACAGAGAGAGCAAGAGCGCGCGATGTAACACACACACACACACACACACACACACACACACACACACACACACACACACACACACACACACACACACACACACACACACACACACACACACAAGGGAGGGAAGCGCTTAGGTCAGCAAGGCCGAGACAGCCGGGAAAGATGACAGTCTCTCAGCGGCAAAGCTAGCATTCAGACGCTTTAGCCCCTTCAAAGGCTAGAGTTCCCCGGCTCCTGTTGTATTGCCGCACTCTTCTTGAATAAAGAGCTATATACCTAAAGCCCTGTATTCTTTTATGTATATAGAAACGATCATCAGACCATCACAAAACCCTTCTCCTTCTCCTTCCTTTTGCTTATTTATATTCAGGAACGGAGTGAGGCAGTGTCGGCCCCTGAAGAAGAGTCTCCCCTTGCTCGCATAGGCTACCTCACTTCGCACCGAAGATCGTAAGGCACCTTCTCTAGGGGAGACCCGCGACGAGATAAGACTTTCATCTTTCTCGCCCGCAAGGCTCGGAGAAACCTCATGGACTTTGAGAAGAAGATTGCACAAGGAATGTCAAATCAAATGAAACGAACACGTGGATCGTGCTAAACAAAAAATGCG
This sequence comes from Eupelmus azureus, assembly GCA_030522685.1. Classification (NCBI taxonomy): domain Eukaryota; kingdom Metazoa; phylum Arthropoda; class Insecta; order Hymenoptera; family Eupelmidae; genus Eupelmus; species Eupelmus azureus. Next base: position 12,695 of record JAPYZA010005421.1, read on the forward strand.
ATTGTCACAATTGGCGCCCTGAATGTGAGGCCCGATTAGCGACTCGGAAGAAAAATAAAAGAGAATAGTATTTCGGAAATGACAGGTGGGATTAAATAGTAAAATACGGTACCTAAGAAATGGTCGTGTAGTGGAAGTATTAGCTGATACGCGTTCAAAAGACGTTGGGTGTTTTGACATGTGTGCGTAAGAAAAAAAATATATAAAAACTCGGTGACCACCGTGCTCGCCTGAGAAAGAAGAAAATAACAGAGCTCGGAGACGGACGCAGTAATTGTGCCTTAAGGTAATACCACAGTGTCGGTAAAATTGCTGATACTTAAAAGTGCAATCCGTGAAAGAGGTGGACACTATTATTGATTTGGAAATATAGGATTTATATTGATTAACAAAAAAACAGACATCACCGATTATTTTATTAGCTATGTTTATACACCCGTGGGTATATAAAATGATTCTTGTGATAAGGGTTTAGGTTGTAAGGTTAAACACAATTCAGAGTTTCAAGGTAAAATAAAGTATGTTACTTTTTTATTTATATACAGCGATATAACATATCTTAACCGAGATTCTATATTATTTTCGCAACAATATTTTCCA
>JAPYZA010005422.1:0-12197 GCA_030522685.1 Eupelmus azureus
TTTTTCTCTCTAGCCACCGGAAATTCGGTGATCGCAGTTTGTTAGGTTAGAAAACGACGTTCTGGAACGTTTTTTTTTTTACAATGCTCGAACGCTCGCGCACAGTGGTTTGTTTTATTCGAAACGAAGTGCGCACGGCGAAAAAGCGAGGCCGCAGGAGAGACGGCTCGTTTCGCAGGGCGCCATTTTTTTCGCCAACTCCGGATGTTACACAAGTTTTCGGAAGCCTGCATTTTCGCCTCGTGCACAGAGAGAGCCAGCAGTGCGCTGCTCCGGTGCAGATCAATACGCCCCGAGGGAGAGGAGAAAGAGAGCGAGGAGAGCATTTCGAAAAGGGCGATCGCTAGCTCGCTGTGGGTGTGTGCGTGAGAGCCGCTCGATCTCTGGGTGTGGCAGATCTTTCTCTCTCTCGGGCGTCTCTCGCGCTGGCAGGACGTGTATACGCGGCGCGCACACACACATATGCACAGAGACAGACAGCCCGGCGTTGATGCGGCAACGGCATCGAACGGCCGGAACGGCTGCGCGCGCAGACTTGCCCGCGTACTCTCTGTCTCTCTCTTTCTCTTTCGCGCATAGCAGAGAGAATATGGGATGTGTATATGTAGCGCTGCTGCTGGTTGTGTTGGACACCGGCTAGGCGGTGTATATGTGTTCGCCGAGCGGCGAGTAGGGGAGGATGCGGGGCGGTATGAGGAGCCTGGGCTGGTAATTTTGCTGGTTGACGGAGGGCGGCCGGAATTTTATTATTTATTAAAGGGAAAATTGGATTGCTGAGGGCTTTTGGAGCGAGGTGAACGTGGGAAATTGTATCGACAAAATTTTTATGTCGGAGTTCGGTGATAGCTCAATGGAGACAGTAAAAAATGTCAAAATTTTTCATTTTTTGACAGTTGGATTCTTTTATTATAACGTAAAGTTACTTTTGCAAAATTAATTATTAGTTTTGTATGCATATTTTTTACTTGAGATTTTATAATTAAATTGAAAATTTAATTAAAAATATTTATTCAATGAATCATAACATCCTTTCCAATAATATTCGATTTAAAAATCTACATTACAAAATTAAAAAAGTTAGAATTCATAAAAAAGTACTACACTAAACTCAAATTCAATACCTTTCTCCCTTCTACCAGACAATCGAACTATATCAAACCTTAGCCTTCATCGTGACGCCCCAACCTCTCCTATCCACGATACACCTTCCTTCTCCTCGTACGATAACAGCCCCGGCATTGTGTGTATACGTGAATCCCCGTGCCCGCTCGTCCTCCGTGGACTAGAATTTCTTTAATTTCTTTTTCTCTCCCGCCATTGTGTAGGCACATCGTGGTAGTAGTACACATCAGGCTCTGCTCGCGTGCTTCGCCTCCTCTTTTTTTTTAGGCGCTCGATCACGCGGCCTCTCAGAGGTTCTCATTGAACTCGAACGCGCGTCCTTTTTATTCCTCCTTTTTTCCTTCTAATAGATCAACCATCGTCCGCTTAATTTTAGCTCCGATTTTTCACGACCTTGCGTCTCTAAGATCTCATCGCATCTTTCCTTTTCTCGTCGATGCGTAATTTTATTTTTCCTAGATGCTCGCCGCTGCGACGCTATTGCTGCTTGTCGTCGACGTCTGTTTTCTGGGCTGTTTCGTTGCTTTGTCTCCGAGTTAGAGACAAGCCGGTTTGCTCTACGGGCTGCGGCTGCTGCCACGGCTCGGCGAGTCGCCTCGCCTTGACACGACCTTACAATTTATGTATTTTCATGTGCAAAGTTACCACGATTTCACCTCGCGCAAGCCGCACTGACGTGTGCCGGCTTTTTACTTGCGAATATTTCACGCCGATGAATAATGTTAATTTACGGGCGCTCGCTGTAATTTTTTGAGCAGGAGATTGAACGTTAGTAGTTTTTGTTCGTTGATTTACATTTTTTTATTTCATTTAAATTTCAAAGTTTACTGGTTATTTAATGAACTAATAAAATATGGAATCGCATTTTTTTCAGTTTTAGAATTCCCGTGCTCTAGATAAAATAGTAACTCTGATCCTATCGAGTTATTAAAATGAAGAAAAAATTAGTAACACGTACCATACTGACGTCATACTGCGCCACTTTTGCCTTGTAATACTTTGATATCCGCAAAAGTGTTACGGAATGTTAAAAACATAATTCCAGCGTTTACTGGTTAAAAGGAAATGGCTGTCAGAAAGCCTCCTCAAAACTAAAATTCTTATTCTCGCACAAATAAATTTACATATGCTCCAAAATGTTGCGACGGGCGCTCATTAGTCATTAAAAAAATTCAAGAAATCGCGAACAATCGGCTAAACAATCTCTTTTAGTTTCAAACCGCGCAATAATTATCTTTCCAACAACCATTTCATAGTCTCCGCGCTCTTTGCTGATCCTAATCTTTTCGCAAAACGCTCGATTACCACGATAACCGGCAATAAATAGCCAACAGACATGCAACATTTATCGATAATAGTCGCAAGCGTAACTCACGATTAGAATTATTAAAATCTGCGTTCCTAAATAAACATAAAATTATCTACTCAAAAGCAGAAAATATTCTCATAAAATCCAGCGTCAGAACCCAACCATCTCTACAATATCCAGCACGCCGCGACGACGCCGAGATTCCCTCTGGGCCGAGCTCTCCTCCGGCCACCGTGAAAAAGATGAAGTAACGCCGCGCTCTCGGCGTGCTGGCTGGCTTGCGCTTGTATCGTCACGCTCCCGCGGCTTTCAAGGATATCGCATCGAGTCAATGTCCGCTGCGCCGCGCTGCTCGCCCCGGATGCCTTTCCTCCTCGGCTCCGAGTGAGCTTGTGCCTCTCCTTGCCTTCTCGGCCTTTTTTTCTCTCTCTTTCTTTCTCTCTTTTACCTTTAATCGCGCACCTCTCCGCGCCTCCTTTTTTTTTTAATTGATCGAGGAAGCCTAAAAGGATGACGCGGCGAAAAGCGAGCGCATTCCGAGAGGCAAGAAAGTAGGTGCGCGCTCGCGCGCCGGGGAACACCGAATCATTTGTACTTACACGAATTTCTCGGGTTCTTTGGATTAGAGTGGGTGGGCCGGATCGGATGTAACAAGGTGGGCGCGAGTCGCGCAGCTGGGCTGTTCGGCGATCAGCTGTCGTACGGTTTGATGAGTTACAAAGCGGAATAGGCTTTTTGTACGGTCGGTTCGGAAAGAATTTATGAAGCTTTGATTATTTTGAGGCGTTTGTTGATTGAATGAGAACGACGAAAATTGTGGTTTAGCTGGGAAGGTTGTTTTTAGACGATATTGATATAATGGTTTAAATATATTAGCTTACGGAGCACAGGGTTTAAATTTAGTAAATTGTATTGTAATAAATTGTAGCATGAAATTTCGTATCTAAAATTAAATTAAAATATTGAGCGCCTGAGCGTAGTCTTCACGTGACTTGAGGTACTAAATTTAATTCAGAGGAAGCGGACTACCAAGAAATGATGAATGAACGGAAATATATTTTATCTCTTATCAGATGAAGCATTTCAGCATTAACGGGCTCTTTTAATTTCATAATACGTGAATCGTTCATTATTTCAAAGTAACGCGCTTGTACCAGAGAAATCCACAACAGAAAAAAATACCCGGTATAAAGTATTAAATTTATGTTTACAGAAGTTCGTCGCTTAATGTCATGACTCACGACAATCTTAAACTCCTCAATATATCTCCGATCAATCACACCGAAATTTCATTCAAGATAAAAAAAAACTTATTCAAAGCACGCTCCCATTGCGCAACCACAAAACACTAATCAAACGCCAAAATCATCAAACTCATCTATACAATCCTCAAACCTCTTACCCAGCTCTCTCCACGCCGCCATCTCCCTAGCAACCTGAAGCCGCGATCGATCGAAACGGCGCCTCTGGTATACATATAACACGAGCCAGGAGCGCGCTGCAGAGAGCCTCGATCTCATTGAAAAGGCCAAAATCGGACGTCCGCGCTGGATCGTTGCGGTATTGCGCAACGATTACGCGCTCAGCCGGCTGTGCGCGGCCATGCAGGGACACGCGAAGTGTCGCCGTGCGCTAGTGTCTTTGGGACCAAGGACAGCGAGCTCTTACATAGAGCGAGAGAGTCGCGCGCGCGCCGGCCAAATAAAGGAGGCAGCGGATATCTTGTTTTTCTCCGATGTGCCCCGTGTCGCGACTGCTTCCTTTAAAGCGACATCTCGGCAGCGTGTCGCGGCTTTTGGCGATGATTTAACTGGGTGAGAGAGCTGGATTTGGCCATGTGGTAACGGGGCTGAGAGTTTGCTGTTGTAGGTATTGTGAGGATTGGGTGGGGGTGAGGTGTTGTATTTATTTTTGTTATTGAATGGTTCTTGATTGAGTTTGTTAAGTATTGCGTGTATTCGAGGTATTGTAAATTACGAGAAACTGATTATATTCTGCGCAAGGCCGAAGTGCATATCGATAATACGTTACGTAGTCGAAGAGTTGATACCGCCTATTATTGTAGAGATAAGTGTCTCATGTGCGCCTGACGGTGTTCGATTAGCGACGTGTACTCGTGACCCAAAATTTTACGTTTACAACACATTCGCTTGGTTTATTCATGATTCGACATTAAATTATTAAATATCGCTCTACCACAATCCAACCCTTTCACACACATGCCAAAAGCTTTAACGAGGACAGATAATCTTGGACGAAAAAAAGCTTCCTTTTCCGTATAATTATAAACCGAGCGGGGCGACCGCTACGCTCTCTTCTGTGTGCATGCATGCAGTTCTTCGAGAAATTGTAGCTTGCGCGAGAGGAGAGAAAGAGACCATTGGCCCAGGCTCTCTCAGGTCATGAAGACAGCGAGCGAGAGAGAGAGGAAGCGCGCTCGCGCAGCTGTTACTCGTTCAGCTGTCGTCGAGGAAATTCCAAAGTCTGCCTTCGTCCGCTCGAGCCGGCGAGACTCTACTATAGTGCCTGCCTCGAAAACTTCAGGCTTCTCTTCGCTTTTCAATTCTTCCCCTCGTTCGTCGAGGGTTGAAACTTTTTTTTTCCTGGGGGCGTTGAGAGCGGACGTGAAAAAATTATTGAAATGGAAGAACGGTTTTTTTCTTTTTGGTTAATTGAAAATTCGGAATGTGGGAGCTGAAATAATGAGCTTCGGCGGGGGAGTGAACACAAAAAATGGTCGAAAAAAAAGCAGTTGGGTGCAATTTGAGAAATTTACATAATTAGAGCACGCGCGCGCGCTCCCGCTTACGTCACCCTGGAGTCATGTTTATGAATCATGTCGTAGTAAACGTAATACCGCAGCGTCGTGGGTTTCCTGCTAAAAATGTCAATTAACAAAAGAATTGTTTCCTAAGAACGCGGTGTACAGCTTTGCGAAACTTGGCTGCATGCGACTTAATTAAAGTTTTGTAATTATAATGCAAGAGTTTTTAGTTAGTGCTCTGCGTGCAAGAAAGATTTAGTTTAGATTTATATTAATTAATAGGAGTCATTTTTATTATATATTTTATAAAAAATTGTACGTTTTAATACGGTTTTAATATGGGTACATTTTTCTAACTAGTAATGTTGTGACGTAATTAACATTTTTATTGACTCGAGCTTTTGTAAGATTTCTTTGATCTAATTTTCCAGCTATGATATCTACTTTATTTTTATTTAAAATTTTTGCGTGGTTATGCGTGTATTCTAAAATTAAGTTTTATTTAAAATCGAAAAACCGGCTCCAAAACTTGTTTCTGGAAAAATCGAGCATATTTCAACTAGGCAATATGAAACCAAATACATCATTATATCGATAGTATAAAATAAATATGATTCATCGAGTAGAATGGAAAAAACAAAATACCGTTACTGACGCAATTACCGTTTTTATCCTCAAAAAGTTTCTCCTTAAATTTTAAAACAATGCAAAAAACTCCGTTTTACCAGCAGTAACTGTACTTTCTTTAAACGCCCAAAATTGTATGCAAATCATGTACCTCGTATAATTACCTGAAAAAATTCCAATTTTAAAACGAATTTATCATCTTATAATCAGATAAACCTTAACCTCCACTTAAAAATCTCAATACTCGATTATTAATAAAATTCACAACTATCATCAAACCCTTATCAACAAATAAAATTTTTCGCCAACACCTCGCTCCTCCACACCTCCAGTCAACCTCGCTCCTCGCACATCCAAAAAAAGTAGACCCACACCGCTCGCGTGAACGTTATCCGCGATTCCCACTCTCCCCTTTATTTTTTTAAAGACAAGACACACACGCCTCTTTTTTTTCGCTCGCTTATGGTCAACGCTGGCTCTATATATAGCGCTGACATTGGTGACTCACCCTCTCTCTCTCTGGCTCGACGTAATACACGTAGGCTCCAGCAGGCGTTCGTGTGGGAGGTGGGCGCGGAGGAGGCTTGCCCTCGAGGAGAGAGAGAGAGAGAAAGACTCTCGGGACATGTATGAGAGAGTCTCGGGTCTTGAGGCGACGTCGGCGCCGATGCACTTATATGGGCATCCGTTGTCAATACACCGGCGTGTGTGTTTCGCCTTTCCATTTAAGATACTGGAGAGAGAGAGAGAGCGAGGCTTTGTGAAACTTGCTTCTCGGTTGCCTAGAGAGTTTGGGATCGTGGGGGTGAACGGAAATTGGCGAAGAATTTTGAAGAATTGTTAGTGGGTAATGAATGTTTAGGGATTTATTTATGCGGTAGAATCTCGAGTTTGTGTATGGTTTTATTATATACGTGCTTGATAACTGAGAAGTTTATGTGACATTGAAATTATTATTGAATAACGAATGATCTTTATTTTCTTTACTAGACTTTGCTTATACTCGTATACGTAAGTCGCCTAGAGCCAGCGGGACATGCGCAGGCGCCCAATATGCACTTTGTAAAATCATTAAAGCGTTGGCGTAGCAGCGTGACCAAAATGAAAAATGCACCGATGCAGGCGGCAATTCCTTCATTGCTCGCCAAATACTTGCAAAGTTGGCAAATTTTTATACAAAGCAGTTTTTCTCGTACTCGACGACCACTGAAAATTTTCCATTTCATTTATCAATTGTTTCGTGGTATCACTTGATTTGAGAGGCTGGAGCTTCCTCGAACTTGATCTTGAAGCTTAGCCTTGAAAAGAAAAATCGAACTCGAGTGGATATTTCGGAGCAGCTGCGGGTAATCTTCGCTTTATAGTGTCATAGTTCTTTGATAGTCTCCGGCAAATGATAAAAATAGATTGGGGAGTATTTTAGATCGATGAACAGCTGACTTTCAGTTGCTGAAAAAACTTACGTAGCAAGTGACGTGGGCGTTTTTGTCGACATTTATCACAAATATTCGTCTTTTAAAATAATTTTATGAATGAACAGCCAATGTTTCGTTCCATTTCCTTATCAAGAAACTCATTAGACATTGTATTCTTGTATAGTTGTATAAGAACTTCTGATAACAAACGTCTATCCATTTTTGTTCTTCTATTCTTCAATTTTTCACGTAAACGCTTTACGTTTAACATTGCCATATTTTTACCTACACAATAGAAATACATTTTAAAGAGCAATATATCTAGCGTATTTGTTACTGCCAAACGTAAAACTCGCAAGGTCAAAAAGCTATTATCCCAAGACACTACATTTTTCACTTCCTACAATTCCAACAATAAACCATCCAAAACATGAATCGAACCATTACAATCTCAAGCACCGAACTCCTCCAACCAACGAAACGTTCGAGAAAAACAAAAAAATTATGGCCCCTAGCCCCATCACCAAGCCTCGCTCCGGCAGGAAAGAGACGCACGCGCGACTCGACAACAGAACCTTCAGAGACCCCCGCGCCTTTCATGACCGCGCATACCTCGACGGCGGGCGTCTTGCATTAATGCAGCCCGTCGGGGCAGCTGCGCGCTGCAGGCTCGCCATATGCCGGCCGCGGTGTCGTTCGTGCATGTCCGGTGAGAGGCCCGGACGGACGCGCGCGCGCGGCTCGGTCAGGAGAGACGCTAATTGGTCTCGATTGCCACTCGACTGCGACTATACACGTACTTAACTCTGCGCGCGTGTCCCGGGAGCCTGTCTCTCTTTCTCTCGAGGAAATCGGGGATTTCGCGCGCGCGAGGTCTTAATTGGATGAGCGAGAGAGGAAGGATGATGCGAGGATGATTTTTTATTGGTTTGAGAGCTTTTGCGGTTTGGACGTAATTGAAATTTTCTGCAGATGCTTTGTTGCGTTGGTGGTTTTTTAAGATTGATTGTCTGTGGTTTGAGCTGATTGAATTTTTTTTCTGGGATAAGTGGATGCAAGAAAATTTAATAGTTTTTGTTCTTAATAACAAGTAGTTAATATCGAACCGAAACTGCCAAAAAATAAAGCATCTGGAAATTTCTTTTAATGCAAATAAATGAAAATAATTATAAAAATGTGATTTTAATGTTAAAAATTTGCTTTCAGTTTTGGGAAATCATCAGTGACGAGCATGGCATTGACCCGACTGGTGCTTACCATGGCGACAGCGACCTCCAGCTCGAGAGGATCAACGTCTACTACAATGAAGCCTCAGGCGGCAAATACGTGCCCAGGGCCATCCTTGTGGATCTGGAGCCCGGCACCATGGACTCGGTCAGATCCGGCCCCTTCGGCCAGATCTTCCGTCCGGACAACTTCGTGTTCGGCCAGTCAGGCGCTGGTAACAACTGGGCCAAGGGCCACTACACCGAGGGCGCCGAGCTCGTCGACTCGGTCCTCGACGTCGTGCGCAAGGAGGCCGAGAGCTGCGACTGCCTCCAAGGCTTCCAGCTCACTCACTCGCTTGGTGGCGGTACCGGATCCGGTATGGGTACTCTCCTCATCTCAAAGATCCGCGAGGAGTACCCCGACAGAATTATGAATACCTACTCGGTCGTACCGTCGCCCAAGGTCTCTGACACCGTTGTCGAGCCTTACAACGCCACTCTCTCGGTGCATCAGCTGGTCGAGAACACCGACGAGACCTACTGCATTGACAACGAGGCTCTCTACGATATTTGCTTCAGAACGTTGAAACTCTCTACACCCACATATGGTGATCTTAACCATCTCGTCTCTCTCACAATGTCTGGTGTCACGACTTGCCTCAGGTTTGTACTATTTCTCGTTGATCCAGTATTCTATATACATACTCAGATGTCGTGGGAGGTTGTTGAAGAGAAAGTAGACACGATGCTCAAAAGTTTAATTTTAAAATTGGAAGAAAGTTAGTTTTGATTGATCAAGGTTACAAAGTATTTATTGGAAACTGTGCTTCAGCTAATTGATTAAAATTTTTAACACATCCATTCTCTTATTGAATTAATATTAATTTATGGCATCTAAGAAAAATTATACAGTACTAAATAATATCAGATAAAAATGGCAGTTCAATAATAATGAATTTAACATTCTAGGTTCCCTGGACAGCTAAACGCTGACCTCAGGAAACTCGCCGTGAACATGGTGCCGTTCCCACGTCTCCACTTCTTCATGCCCGGATTCGCTCCTCTCACCTCCAGAGGCAGCCAACAGTACAGAGCCCTCTCCGTACCCGAGCTCACCCAACAGATGTTCGACGCCAAGAACATGATGGCTGCTTGCGATCCACGACACGGACGTTACCTCACCGTCGCCGCCATCTTCCGTGGTCGCATGTCCATGAAGGAAGTCGATGAGCAAATGCTCAACATTCAGAACAAGAACAGCTCGTACTTCGTTGAATGGATCCCGAACAACGTTAAGACAGCCGTTTGCGATATCCCGCCACGTGGTCTGAAAATGTCTGCTACCTTCATAGGCAACAGCACCGCCATCCAAGAGCTGTTCAAGCGTATCTCAGAGCAGTTCACTGCTATGTTCAGAAGGAAAGCTTTCTTGCATTGGTACACAGGCGAGGGCATGGACGAGATGGAATTCACTGAGGCCGAGTCGAACATGAACGATCTGGTCTCCGAATACCAGCAATACCAGGAGGCTACCGCCGACGAGGACGCGGAGTTCGACGAGGAGGCTGAGCAGGAGGTCGACGAGAACTAGAGAGGAGGGGACGAATTATAGGGATTCTCTTTACCACGTACACGTACACATACACACGCCAAGAGAGAAAGAACGTACACACGAAAAATGGAAAAATTTGAAAAAAAATCCGCTTCTTAACTTCGCCTCTCTGTGTCTTTCTCTCTGTCTGTATTTTTATTTCCCCCTTTTTCATTCCTCTTTTTACCCTTTGCGTTTGTTAATATTTTTTACGAATATAATGCACTTGATTGCGAATCTCTGCGAGGCGCGCTCTTATTTCAATTTCTATATTCCTTTACCCCTTCCCTCGTTTTTCATTACATCGTATCCGAATTTATTTTTCTTATCTCTTGGACTTTTTTTGTCGACCTACGTCAAATTGTACCGTACAATATGAAGCGGTCTTTATTATTATTTTTTTTTTTTAGAAACAACAAAAAAGCCCAATTCCGAAAAATATCGTAATTCCGTTGTACATTTTCGAGATTGTTTTGTATAGCGTGAATTTCAAAACGCTACCGCAGCTGCCACTGTCATCTTTGATCATAAATTCTTATTATCGAATAAAGGTACATTTGATTAACAAGCAATCATTTGAAATCGACATATCACCTATATTCTTTTCTTTCCAGGCGGCGATGGGATATAAGAGAAATTTTTTTTCGAATAGCGTTTAAAACTTTATTTATTTGCTTCTCTTTCAAAATCAGCAGATAATTTTTTTTTCTTTTAAAGACTTGAGATTTTTTAAGAGATGTTTATAGGTGTTAAGATTCAATAGTATAGTTTTTATAATTATCCAGTAAATTATCATTAAAAACCGCTTAAAAAAATTTCGTTTTATTTATTTTCTTTGATTTTTCATATCAAACGCAACCTTTAAGTTGTAAGAAATTAAAAGGTCCATTAAGTTATTGTACATTATACTTGCATGCTGTAATAAATTTTTAATCGTTTTAGTTCTGCTATTTGTATAATTAATTATATAAATGGAAACAGACCTGGCATTATCGACAGTAGATGTAAGCGCAAGTTCAGTATAACTTGAACTTTCCTCCTACAGATGGCTGTACTATACGGTTTTGTTACATTTTACCACAAATTTCAAAGTATTTTATTGTTTTATTGCTTTGGCTCATTTATTTTTTAAGCTCCACTTTTCAATTTTAATGTAAAATATATTTTTAAGCTTCCTTGAAATTAACAATTTATAATTTGAATGCAATTCTCAAATTTAAATAAACTGTGTATCAGAAATTGACTTGTTCTTAAATTATATGAATTTTTTAGAATATCGAACCTTTTTTCCAGATACTTAAATATTTTTAATTTATAATGCAATATTAACAAATTAAAACATTTTTATAAAAAAAAGCTAGTGATTTACGATTATGACAAAATGTTTGTATTTATTAACGTGTTTCATAATTTAGTTTTAACTATAATTAGTTGATCAAGGATCGCAGCAGCGCCCCCGATGGCAAGTATTCTACTATTCTTTGCAATTAAAGATTTGATTTAGAAAATTAAAGCAATAATGTGATTAAAAACAAATATTTAACCAAAGTAACTCGCATTTTAAAATAAACCATATTTAAATACAGATTTACAACGATTAACTTTTCGTTTTCAATTTATTTTATTACTTTATATAATAGCAATGAATGAAAGAACTTTGTAAATCTATTTGTTTACAAGCTAAAATTTTAATTTTTAATTGAACAGAAGAAATTTATATTTTAAATAAGAAATAAAAAACGTTTTTGTTTCTAATTAGGTAAGTATGTTCTTTCGTTTAGGGATAAATATAATCGAGGTCTTGAGTCCCATTATATGTATTAGATATTTTAAATATTAGAAACATTTTTCGTAGATAAATTGATTAAAAAAGTAAATAAGAACTGTAACTATTAAAAACTTCATAAATTGCCCCAAAAATTAATTAATAAAAAAAATTCATTTAAATTCAAAGCTGAGGGATTTGCCCTAATTGCCATTATTTTTCATCATTTTATTCATTTTTTTTTATCAAAACTCAAACTTTTGTCAATCTCGCTTTTTTTTTAAAGAAATTAGTTTCTTTATAGTTTGTAAAGTATTGGATAGAACTACTTATTAAAAATATGAAAAAATACAAAATAAAACGTATGCTGCCGAAATAATGTACATACTATGTTCA
>JAPYZA010005423.1:0-13231 GCA_030522685.1 Eupelmus azureus
CGACACTGGGAAACGTGGAATTCCAGGCTGGTAAAAATGCGCTGGCGAGTTATTGTGAGTTAGGAAGAACTATTAAGTGAAAATATAATGCTTCGATGATCAAGGAAATTATAAAATAAATACGCAGTTTTTTTTAATAAAATTTTTTATCATGAATAAATTATTTGAACAACCTACTCTTCTTATTTAACAAGACAGAGATCGCAAAATATTCAACAATATTACCCGAAATGGTAAAACTTCAAACTCGACATTTTCTGAATTCAAATGGAAATTCACTGCGAAAGTTCTTACGATTCTCTCGTTGCACAAATGCAGCGCAGAAACTTCACAAAAGATAGAAAAAGAGAAAAAAAAGAAGTAATACCCGGTATATAATTCGCGAGGATGAGTAAAAAGGTAATTGTAGACTATAGCAATGTAAATACTCTTACGGATAGGAATTTGCATAATTTCGCTCGCCTCTTCCGAATGCCAATGGGCAAAAAAATCCGTCGAACGTGAAATATTAACCGATACGCTTCGCAAACAAGCCTCATATCCCTCCCATTAAAAAAAAGCCTCGCCGGCTCTCCTCTCAAAATACACCACCTCCCCAAAAAGCAATCAGCAACAATCCACCGTTCACCTGGCCCCTCGATAACTAAATCAACTTTCTCTCCGCTTCCAGCTGCCCTACACCGTCGCAGTGGACATCAGCAATCCGTCAGCCCTGACCAGCTCCTTAAACATCTCGGACGCCGGTGAGATACCAGTAGCCGGCATCCAGACCTGGGCCCTGGCCCTGCACTGTGGGCCCTACGACGCCGAGGTGGATTTGTCCCTGCGCATCAACGTCTCGCTGTCCAGGCGAAATATAACCCAGCTCGAGTTCAAACGCAAGAAGATCTGTTTGAAGGAGAAGAGCCTGGGCTATCCTGGACCGCTGGAGGAGGTGTCTGTGGCCGCGTCGGGCAGCAGTTCAGGTGGACAGGTGTTTTACGCGGCGGTCGGCTGCGCCTGCGCTTTCATAGCGGCGATCTGCGTGCTCATCTTGGCATATTACGTGAGGGATAAGAAGGCCAGGAGGCACAGGGAGCCGTTACAGTGAGTTGTTTTCTGTGTTTATGCTAATGTTCCGCAATTTATTTGTACGTCTGAATATAAACTCCGAGATTATCTCGTTCTATCGCGAATCCAGCAGAAACATTCCTGAATCGCAAACACAGCCGGCTAAAGGGAAAGTGTAAGATATAATTTATCGCCACAATTAGTCGGCTGCCAGTGCGTATACATTCTTTCGCGCCAAACAAAACCGTACATTCATACACAGCCACGCGCGTGGCTTTTCAGCTCGGCTAGAACTATTTCGCGATCGCCGCTGCGAAAGCTAAATAAATCAGCCTTCAGCCAGCGCGTCTATTTATACATTCGAGCGGCAAGCTTCATTTTTGTCAGCGTACGTAATTTACCGTTAAAACTACATAAATCCAGCTCGTCCGACCGATCGCTAATTTCGTTCCGCAAACAGCGCGGAAAAACGTCAGCGCGAAACGATCGAACGTTGCTCTTTTAACGTTTCCGCGTTATTTCATGGTTTTTTTTTTGCTTTTTCTTTCAGAGAATCACGTGGATTGGGCTCGGCCTGCAGCGTGGAGCGCGGCACTGGTATAGGTCCGGCGCAGACTTTCCTGTCGCCGGAAACGCCGCCCCCGGCTTCTGCGTCGGCTGCCTCGGTGTCCACGTACCGAAGGCTCGACGACAGATCTAATCGAGAGCTGTACGAGCGCATCCAGGAGATAACCGTTCAGAGGTAGATATGCTTTTTTTTAAAGGTTGAAGGAATTTTTTAGTTTTTGATGGAGTGTGCTTTTGGTATTCGTTTTACTGAGTGAATATGATTTTGTTTGAAAAGTAAGTAAGAATGCTGTTTTTGCAAATGGAAAAATAGTAGATTTTTGTTCAAATTGTGTATAATTATTAAATGGTATTAATCTATAAGGAAACTTACTGACTGATCATTTTTAGGCACGACGTATAAGGAAGTGATTTATATTTTCGCTGTCATAAAAAAAGGTGTTTATAAATTTTTCCGAAAATTCATCGACAGATTTCGCTGAAATTTTGGCAGGTTTTTTGTCTTGAGGAAAGGTGACAGTCTTATTTCTGAAATTGCTAATTCGTTTAAGGCCATAAACGCTATGATTAAATATTATAAAAAATCGATTTTTCGATAAAATTTTAAAAGTTTAAAAGTTTAAAAAATTTTAAAAGTTATCACGAAAATTATTTACGCTTATTTGAGAAAAAAATTTCATCCGTGTATTAATTCCTACACACCAATGCAATTTTGCAACTGAACAATCCCTCATTTCCCCCACAGCAAAATTTCATCTAAAAACCACACCTGAAAATAATCAAAAAGTTTCCAATCCAATCTACCAAGTAAAAAAGCCTTTCTCCCATTTCCGCGCGCGAGGAACATACCTCGGGTCGTTAGCCGTTCAAAGAACGAAATCAACCCCTTTGTACCTCTCCGATCCCCCCTACACCGGCTCTTCAGCCGTCCACTACTTTTTTGCTCCCGCGCAAAACTTTTTAATTACCGCGCCTCTTTATCCTCGCCGCTCTATATAGAACAAAGTGCGCCGACCGCCGCGGCGGCTCTCTCAGCTGCCTTATCGGATTAATTGGCCTCGCGCGCGGAAAACTGCCTATAGCCAATACGTATATACTTTAAGAACCTGCCTGTACCCTCCCTGCATAGCCGAACCAAAAGAAATCGTGTCGAGTGTGTCTGACAAAGGCCTCGATGAAAAATTCCCCCTTGGTTACATGGAAAACGCCGAGGGCCGCATCGTTTCGCAGAGCTGGCTTATATTCAGCTCAATTGGCCCTGCAAAGTCGGTCAAAGGCACGATCTCTTCATCTTTGCGTGGGTGTGGGAGAGAGCGGCTTATAATTGGCGTAAGATCAAAGTTTCCATTAGTTGAGTTGAAGCTTGAGTTACAAGCGCGAGCTTGAAGTTTTACGAGAGCTTGATTAAAATATAAACTCGCGGGATATGCGCGCATTTTATCACATCAAGCTCGGGAAGAATGTAAACGCTTACTTATATATACAGGCAAGCGCGAGGAGCCGAAGTTGTAAAGTCACGGAGTGCTTATACGAGCGGAAGTGCCGCAATTTCCAATAAAGTGTTTACGGACACTTTTGAAATAAAGCGATAAAGTGCTCTCAATAAAGTTGAACGCGCGCCATGGGTACTTATACTTTTGCGCTATCTAAAATCTTGTTTTACTCGCGTCTACCTCATTTTTCTTTTCGATAATGTAGTACGTTACTTTACGATTATAATAATTATTGTCGCGAGAGTCGTTAAGGTATTAGTAAAATAAATCATACACGGCAGGTAGGAACTTTAATCTAGTAATGCAAACACGATGATAAATTTTTAGAAAAACCGGTTTCTCCATTACTGATAAAATCAGCGCGCACCTACTTTCGCGCTCGCCTTATTTATGCAAAATCGAAATTACAACCTTTAACGATTTTTTTCCTTTGAGCACTTGCTTGACTTTCCACTCAAACTAAAAAAAAAATCCCTCAAGATAGTCAAAACCCTCGTGGATCATCTAATTCTAGTGGGACGCGGTTTTCCATCGAAAGAAAAAGAGAAAGAAGCGCCATCGTCGCTTTGACGACGCACTACAGAGACTCTTTAATGGAAAAGCGCTTTCGCAGCGCTCAAAGGATAATAACGACACGGCGCTGTGTAACTTAACTGCGCGTACAGTAGAAAGGACGCGGATCGCTTTGACGTGCGCAGATGAGAGGAGAGAGAAAACTAGGCGGCGCGATGCTTTTTGTATTTGCACTTGCGGTCGCGCGCGCGCGCGGCGGCTTTCTTTTTCACGTTCTTCAGAACGTTAATACTTAGGCAAGAGTTGGCTTCTCGTTTGCCAGCGCGCTGGGTAAACAAGCCGATGGAGCGAGTCAAAGCTAATTAAAAGCGCGCCGAGTGTTGGCGTGAATATTTTAAAGGTTTGAGAGTGTAGTTGTTGAGAAAGATCTAGTTAACGGGTGGGCTTTGTTCCTTGAGGATATCTTGCGGTTTGAGAGTGGCTTTCGCGAGCTTTGAGTCAAAGGATGGAAATGTAAAATTTTCAGTTTGCTGGGTGATTTTAGTAGGACGCTTTGAGTTGAGTTTTAGTTATTTTTTAAGGTAACTGTAGGGTAGTTGAGAGATGAGAGTAGAAAAGTGGATGATCAAAGAGCGAAAATCAAAGATAGCGTTCTGTATGAAATCAAAAATATCAAACGGCATGAATTAATCATCAAATCAGTATAAATTCAAGTATCAAACGTTTTATCAAAAGCAACTTACAAAACGTGCAAATGCAGTTGAAACTCAAAGTGAAATTTTGTCTGGAGTATGTTGAAGAGTTTGAAAAATACTGAAGTAAGGACGTTTTCATTTACAGATGCAGAGTGCGTTTGCTGAGCGTCGAAATGGAAGGCACTTTCGGCCGAGTTTACAGAGGCAGCTATCATGAGGAAGGCGCGACGGCGCCTAGAGACGTCATTGTGAAAACCGCAGCTGAGCACGCATCGCAGGCTCAGGTTAGTATATATTTACGAGGCTACTGTCTGACTATTTCTGTTTACAGTTATATACGTCGATAAAGATTTACTCATTCAAACATATGAATTTCTGAATTTTATTAAAGTCTGATTAAAGGAAATGGATCAAGCAATGGAATGCTCGGGAATCTCATACTTTTTTTATAAATTTGCAGATATTACAAACGTTTATGAGTATACGCAAAAATTTAGTTTAGATAGCGACTTCAATATCGAAAAAAAAAAATTTATACATATTTTATAACTTAGAACTCACGGTGCTACTGTATATTACCGTATTTTAAAAATAATGTATATGTTCGTCTTAAATTTTATAATTCGATTACACTATTAACAACAATCCTAATAATCTCATCATAAATTCACAGATGGCCCTGCTGCTACGCGAAGGCCTAGCCCTCTATGGCCTGAGCCATCCCGGTCTTCTTCCAGTGGTCGGCGTGTCGATCGAAGAGCGCGGAGCTCCCTTCCTGCTCTACCCTCACACCGGCTACAAGAACATGAAGAGGTTCCTGCTGCGCTGCAAGCTCAGCAGCGAGGGCCCACCTCGCGCCCTAACTACCCAGGAGGTCGTCGAAATGGCCCTGCAGGCAGCGAAGGCCGCCCAATACTTGCACCGCAAACGCCTCGTGCATCGGGATCTCGCGGCGAGGAACTGCGTGTGAGTGTTTTTTTGTGTGTGTTAGAGGATAGAGTGGATTGGGTTTTTTATGGGAGTTTGATTTCGGTGAATAGAAGGTTGGAAAATATAAATTTGGGAATTTTGAGTTTAGTTTGTTGAATATCAATTATCAAATAAGATTAACCAGTTTATTCGAAAAGGTGTGCGCAGGTCGAAAATGTAAAAATGTTCAGTAGATTGTACAGTTCAAGTGAATGGTACAAATGAACAAAGTGATGCCGGGGCTTTTTGTTTTATGACGGTGTTGAATTTTACATGTGCTGCTTGAAAAACGGAATTCCATTTTCGAGATTGAAAAAGTTATGGCGCTCTAAAACTTTTGTAATGCAAGCGCCCCGTAAAATCTTTTCGTGAAACAAGTTTAAAAGTCCATATAAGTTTTGCAATTTTATCCTGTTTCAAAAAAAATTAAATCCCACTCATCCTTATACTTCTCTCTAAAATAAAAAATCACATTACCGATATAACAGCCTTAACCACTCAACTCTGCAATTACAATACTTCACAGAATAATTCCGTAAATCTAATAACCTAAATCTAAAACCACCACTCAACCAACTCATTTTTCTCTTCTAAAATTACAGAGTCGACGAGGATCTCCGGGTGCAGATCACCGACAACGCGCTGTCGCGCGATCTCTTCCCCCAGGATTACTACTGCCTCGGCGATAACGAGAACCGGCCTATCAAGTGGCTGGCGATCGAGAGCCTCCTCAACAAATCGTTCAGCGCCGCCTCGGACGTGGTGAGTCCAACGACATACCCACGCCCAACGCGCAAATATTGAAGCTTAACGTCTCCGCGACGATAGCGCATATATCCGATACGATAAGATTGCGCATTTACGGTAGCAACCAGCGATTCGAGCTTGCCTTTTCCCCCCTTCTTTTATCGAATCCACGCGAGTTTATCAAACGATAACGCGTGGATACGAGAATGTTGACGTTCTTAATTCGCTGCGAGCGCTCGATTTCTTATAAACAAGCTTTATCGCTGGTGTATACCGTGGCATAAGACTCGCTTGTACGGATTCCCTCCCTTGTATAAAAACGATAAGCTTGCCACGTGTAAAAAGCAACGTTCGTAATAATTCATCATTTTATTCTTTTAACAGTGGTCGTTTGGTGTGTTACTGTGGGAACTGACGACCCTCGCCCAGCAACCCTACGTCGAGGTGGATCCGTTCGAGATGGCCTCCTACTTAAGAGACGGCTACCGGCTGGCCCAGCCGGTCAACTGTCCAGACGAGCTCTTCGCCGTGATGGCCTACTGCTGGGCCATGTCGCCGGATGAGCGACCCACCTTCAGTCAGCTCATCGTCTGCCTGCAGGAGTTCCACGCCCAGCTCACCAAATACGTCTAAGAGGCGACCCGTACCGTCTAGTGATATGTATAAGCGAAAGGGGATATGTCGCTCTTTGGTAAAAGGAGGATTGGTCGAGAGGTTGAGAGATTCAGTATAGCTACGAGCGAGTGTGGTTTATTTGTGGTTAGGCGAGTGAGTCTGGTTAAAATTTAGAAGCGTGAATAATCGAAATTCTCTGTGATTTTAATTTGTTATTTTTTGGTTAGTTTCGAGTGTTATTTTAGATTAAGGTTTATTTGTTTATACGATTGTATATAATGAAGAGGGTAGTCTAATGTGACAGCATGAATGGCTGTCGAATCAGGAGGGAAAGAGACATAATCTAGAATGCATTGCATTTAATT
This sequence comes from Eupelmus azureus, assembly GCA_030522685.1. Classification (NCBI taxonomy): domain Eukaryota; kingdom Metazoa; phylum Arthropoda; class Insecta; order Hymenoptera; family Eupelmidae; genus Eupelmus; species Eupelmus azureus. The sequence continues at coordinate 7,015 of JAPYZA010005423.1, forward strand.
GTATACCTATTAAGTTAAAAATAAGTTTAAGTGAGTGCTGTGTATATACTGAATCTCTTAAACTAAATCAATCATGAACGAAAAATATTTCAAATGGACTATATCACGTATACGTAGTGATAACTTTAAGTAAAGTAACCAATTTTAATAACACAACTTATGACGTGCATCCTTTTAACAAAGAGTGATTCTGTAGTTGACTCAAAATTCTTAAATACTCCAACTAAAATAATCAATCATAAAAGTTAAAATCAAGAGCTTAAATAAAAGAAAATTATAACTGTTATAAAAATAGATCATGAATTATAAAAGTATAAACATATATTCAATAGACTTGAAACATTGTGTTCACTCATAAAAGTTGTTAAAAAGATTTATAAAGTAGCGAAAGAATTTTGAGTTAGTAAAATGTTATACCTGCCGTAGAATTTTAATGTTCATGTTAAAATTTTCAGGCGGAATCGCATCTATATAAGTGTAAAATTCACCCGAGCTTGTAAATATATGAAATACGATTTCATTTCTTTACTAATTTAAGGACATTTTTTAGCAAGTAAGCTCTCGAGATTCTTTATTTTTATTTTGATATTTTAATTCTGTTGAAATTGACGAAACTGATGCGAACCGCTTTATAAAAGCGTTGATCTCATTGACAAAAGGGAATAAGACACTGGATATTTTGTCGAAGGCTTTTGCCCGCAGGAACCTTGTACGTTCTTCTATAGGCAGGTCCAATTCGAGCGTGCCAACGACTTTTTTTGTATTTTTGTACATACATGTATATGAATATCTAGATTAAGAATAACTGTCTACGCAAAGCGTTAAGAGTAACGAAGCGAAATTATACTCTCAATATCCATTTCGATCGAAAAACGAGTATAATAATACAAACCATATATACTTCACGTTGAAATCTTCTTTTTCGATTGTATATATATAATCGCAAAAAATAAGTCAAACTTATCTTATCGCCCGTAATAAAATCTTATCGATCTACGTATAAAACATACTCCGGCCTTGCCAGTGCACTCAGCTTGCAGAGTATATACGGAAGATTGTCGTCAGGCGCAAGTTTCGCCACTGTAAATAATCAAGCATGAGCCCAGCCTAAAAATAAAAACCTGTACAAAGATGAATAAAATTCTACATCGAGCCAGAGCAGCCGTTGAAATTCTGTTTCCGTTCCTCGGCGTTACCTTGAAACTCCGCCCCCAGCATCCTCGGCCGATAAATCCTCCACCCCGCGTATTTCTGGAACGTCTCACGTGACGAAGAACGAGAATGAAACGAAGCAAAAGAACGAAATCGCAGAGCGAGAAAGACGATAGTTTCGACTTTCCCCGAAATCGTCCGTCAAACGAGAGACTTCACTGCGTGGCTGACAAAATTAATGGGCGACGCGACGACGTCTTGTTTAAAATGACTAACGAGCCACCCCCCGTGCGCGCGAAACCGGATACTTATGCGCTAGCCCGCTGCAGTGTGACACGCGCGCGCGCACTCGAGCGCCATCCAATTATGCTCTGCATTATTCGAATGAGCGGAAGCGTCCTCGCTGTGCTTTGTTTTGCCGCCAGTGTGCGTGCGTGTGTTCTTTTTCGTTTTTGCGCCTCGTCGCCGCTGCCGTTGCTCTTTTGGCGTCAGCGTTGAGCCTGGAGTTACGGGAGGGATAAAGAGACAGTCGTTTAGATTATCTATGCTGACGTTTACTTTGGAGGAAGCAAAACATTTTAGGTTTGGGTTGACGGCTGGACGAGTACTTTTTTTGGGTTATAATGAATTGTTTTTGCTGTAGCGTGGTGGATGGTGAACTTTGTAATGCTCTAAAGTAAGAGTGTGTCATCTTGTGAGTAGATTCAATGGGTATAAGAATATGTATGAATGATTTTATTTATATTTTGTCGAATGTTTTTTAAGTATTTAAAACTAACGTCATTCTGTTAATCAATATTTTTTAATTTTATGCTTTATTAAGTAATTTCATTGCAAGAAAATACATCAAAAACTCATTTACAAACCCATTAAAGCTATTGAAAACACAGCTACTTTCGCCATCGAAATCCAAAAACCCACAATAATTCCCAAAAAACCATTCATCCTCTCACCAACCCATCACAATACTCATCCACGCAAACGACTCCCAACCAGGCTCAATACAAACATTAGCGCGATAAGCCAAGTCCAGTCCTTTACTCTCAATCCGAAAAAAGGCGGAAGAAGCGGATAAAAGCGGCGAGAGGAAAAACGCGCGGAATAAGCCGGCGACGTGCACATCGCACGCATAATAACCCCAGGAGCTATATAGAGCGAGATCGTTCGTCACGGGCCATTAGTCTCTCTTCCTCCTTTTCGCCCTCCCGGCAGCTGTCGCACAATAAGCGCGCTCTCTCACAATGGCCGCACTTTTTTTCAGGAGGAAAGAAAGCCAGGGCGAATTCAACGGGTGCTCTCGCCTCTTTTCTCGATGCGAGCTACGCTTTTTATCGAGGCAGGCGAGGACTTTTATTTTTTGAGGCGCAAGGCGCGCGAGTTATTTACGAGGGGTTAACGAGTCGGTTTGTGTTCGCGGTGAGAGGAGAGTGGTGTGGAAATTTTTTATTGTGGATTTTCTAAGCGAGGGCTGCGTAAGTTATGGGAGTATTACTGGTTTGCTGGGAGCTGTTATTTCCGGTTATGTAAATTGGAAAGATTGATTGATTGATTGATTGATTGATGACATGTTTATTATGTCAAGGCATTCGTGGCCGAATGACAATGAGAAATGTGAAAAAAAGATACTATATGAGTAAAGTTTACAATAGTGTTTATTAATTCGCTGATATACTTTTTTATTTATTTCAATAATATGGGTTATTTCTATGAATACAAAAAAAATATAATATTTCTTTTTCGACAAAGCAGCGCTAATAAAAATATAATAAATAAATTCATATAAATTGAGAAAAGGAACTATGAAATTTATATTCATTAACGAATACCTACTCTATAGAAAATAGTATCATAAAGTAGTATCATGAAGATGAAACCATTCCATATTATTATTACATAAATTCCTAATTTTTAACACTATAGATTTTTAATAAAAATCATTCTTTATCATAGGGTAATAAAAGTATTAACGATATACTACTAAAAATAAAAGTATAACACGATGGAATATAAAATGAATATAGAATAGCAAAGAATAATAATAATAAAAGAATAAGAATAGCAAGTAAAGCGCGATGCATCCAAATGGCCCAACAAGTAAAGTTACCTACTCGTAAACAAGCCAGGTACAGTTGAAGAAATTACGATTCAAGAGTACACCGTCGTAGTAGTACAACACAAAAATAGCCCTAATCATAAACAAGGAAGAATAGTTAAACTATATGCAAGAATTTACTTTTTCGAACTTGAGATGCAAAATGCTGATTTATTTGATTGGCCATTTTTTTGCCTCCAAAATTTACATAACAGTAATTCAAGTATTATTTTACAGAAATATCTCGTCCTTCAAATATAATCTTAAAACGGTCAGGTGTACGATGAATACTTAAATATGAGATGATAAGAGTAACAATACACATACTTTATTCGTCATGGTAGTCAGACGAACAGGCGATACAACATATATGCATACGCACTATAACTAGATACAAAAAAGAGACACTCCAAAATGCCCTCAACATATAAATTCATAAAAAGATTACATAAATAAAATTCTGACTGCCTCTGTCATCGCGCGAATATTCAATCTTAAATATACGTAGACGTACATATCTAATACATGTACTTTTCTATAAGTACTTAAATACTATATATTTCTCAAATGTTCTACTCACTGCTTAGCATATAATAAAATGCTAACATCTCGTTACCCTATTACTATCTTCTATAATATTATATTATAAACTACATCATCATTTTATATCTCAAGTAAACCTCAACAGTTTTCACACCTGTATAAATGAAAAAAAAAATCCCTAAACACCGCTTACAAAATAATCACAATTCATTTACCGCTCCTTAACCACCTCATCCACTCCGACCCGCAATTACAATACCTCCCGACTGCCATCCAAATTTACCCTCTGCATAAACTTTCAATCAAGACCCTACCCCCAAGCACCCCGCAATATACTCCAATTAGATCCGCCGCGCAGCCGTCACCCTATATACCCACAAGAACGAGCGCAGCACGCGCGTCACGCAATCATATTTACTTCTCACGTCGCGGCAACCAGCCCCGCGATCACGGAACGAAAATCGCGGATATCCAATTAACCCGTTCCCTCGGAGCTAACGAGCGCACGCGCGCGACACGCGTCTAAGTGCCTTATGCTCTTTGCGCGAAAAGAAGAGAAAAGGCTGGCGTCGTGCCGCTTGTTAGCATGTCTTTTTGCGGGGCGATCGATTTTCCTTCACGGTTATTCTCGTTTTCTCGTGTTGTCGTGAGGATATTTTTACGATTGTTTGGTTATGCGGATAGATGATCGACGTGTGATTGATGGTGGATTTGGTAAGGTGGTATTAGAGCGTTTTTTTTATAAGGATGAATTTTTTTTGGTGAGGGGAATCCCAAAAGCAGGGGTCATATAATGTATAGGATTCGTCGATGATCGCATGATCTGGAAATAATGCTATTTATTTATCTGTGTGATATGAAGCTGGATGCTTTGTCGAGATAAAAGAGGATTTTTTAGAAGTATGTTTTTCAATTATGTAAGCTGAAGGTAAACTTATTCAAGTTGCTTTGTTATTAATGGTAAGAGGATTTCTGAATCACATGGAATCGAGGGTAATTATTTAAGTACGTTATCGTTTTACGTACTTACGAGAATATAATATAATTAATGTATGGAGAATGATCTCAGCAGCTTTGCGAATTCTACTATTACTGAAGGTATTTAGAACAATTCAATTTATCGTTTTTCGCAGCGAAAAAACCAAGGTATATACATGTATGAATCACATATTCTATTCACAATAATGTCTATTAACTGCAAATTATTTCAATGTTCAAATCTAGAAAAATTTTGATCATTATTCTGTTTTAACTGAATAATTATGTTATATTAACAAAATATTACATTGTCTGCGACCTTTTTTCGTCAATAAAGATGAAATATATTTTCATGATATTTATTTAAAAGTCAGAAGCTAAAAGGCATCCTCTTCTTAACGTCGATTATCCTCCAAAAATCTAATAACAGAACTTTTCAAGACCCAAATAGATCTTGATTAGCTTCGCAACAATAAGCATGTTACGATCCAGCGCAGCAGCTTATACTTACAGAAAAAATAAAATCCTTGATTTATAAATTTTCAAATTTAGAGGAATTACATTGTTAATTTCGATTTTCTTCCATCTAATAAATAAACAGACACAATTAAAAACAGAATATAATATTTTTAATATAATTAATAAATACAGATGATTCATACTAATTATAATTGTAACTCACTTTATCCAAAGTGTAAATTATTATCAGGGTTAAAAATCACTACCCATCGCTCGCTTCGAAACAGACGTACAATAGATCCTACAGGGCAGTATATATCAAAGAGATCGCCCATATAGCACAGGGACACTTGGCAATATGCGCTTACGGACCCTTTACTTGATCAAGGGCTGCATACTTGAGTTTCTCGTGCTGTTGACCCCATAAGTGATGTGCCAAGCTGCACGCGATTTTCAAGAGCGCGCGACGGACCCACTTTGGCTGTCACACCTATACAGTCCGAATCACTGTGTATTGACTTCAGACTGTGGGAATACTTGGATCGTGTTGTAAGAATGGATGAGTGAAATGTGGACTGATTTTTAGTGGGAGAGGGTAGGAAATATAGTTGGTTTGTTGGGTGGAGGAGAAATGGATTTGTGATGGGGTGAATTTAAAGATGGCCTTTGTCAGATCTTCTCTGTAAATTTTGGATTCAAGCAAAAATGTAATTGAAGTTCTTCAAGTTTACCAGTAGATTATCAGTAGAGTCATATTTTCTTCGACAGTATTGAAAGTTAGTTATAATCAAACAATTTTTATTAAATTAACAAAAATATATTATAATAGCTCAGATTGAATCTGAAACTTATGTATTTTGTTATTGTAGTAAGAAGTTATCGTTCGCAAGTCGTGGATTATTGGAAAGGTCAGAAATAAATTTCTTTCTTGATCTATGCGAACCAAGGTGTAAAATTATGAATACATTTATTTACGTATTCGCTTATGTCAAC
>JAPYZA010005424.1:0-12188 GCA_030522685.1 Eupelmus azureus
TATATCAAGTTTTAAAGTACCTACAGAAGCAAGTTTGCGTTTGAATTTCGCGCGGCCGAGTAAAATGATCACATGAGTGGGCAACCCGATCGGAGTGCTGCAGATGGCCGTTTTATAAAACACACCCGGTCACATTAGCAGATTTTCCCCCACCACGGGAGTTTCCAGACCTGTGTATACGACCGTGGTCTCAGCACTCTCAGTTATACACCTACTACATAAACTTCTAATTCTTTTGACTTATATATGTAAAAATTCTTTAAGAAAAGTAGAATTATTTCAAGCTAGTTTATTATTGTTTTAAATTAATTAATTTTATCATTTTACATATTAAAATAAGGATAATCATTGCATAGTTTTAAAATAGTACTCTAAATCGCGGTTAAAGAATGCAGCGCCACTATTTTGATGTTCGAACGCCGAACTGACAGTTTGCGCGCGTAATAATGCTAGGGACACTGAAATTTCGAAAAGAATAGTCTTTAGTTAACTTATTTCTGTTTTATTTCATTATGGCTTGTTGTCATTAATACTATAAAGGTAAGCATAGTGGCTGCAAATACAGGACCATATAGCCCGTTATTACCTATTCGAATTACAAATCTTCTCCGATTTTGTAGTTACGATTAATTTTTCAGAACGCATGAGTTGACACTATAGCATAGTGACTTTATGGATTCATGAGTTGGCAAGTTGATGTAACGAATGCAGCGCCATTATTTGGCGCTTGAACCGTCAGTTTGCGCGCGTAAATGCCAGCCAGCGTAGTTTCGTCAACACTTGTTTCTAAAAGTTTTTAGTTTATTTTTATTTTATTAGACAATGGCTTTATGTAGTTTTTAATGTAATAACAAATTCTAATTAACGGAAAGCATAATGGCTGTAAATACAGGACGGTATGTACGTGACAAGGGAGATGATAAGAAAAAGTTTGCTGGACAACAAGAAGGCCATGTTCCAAGGTTAGAGAAATTTGTCATTAATTACTAAAATTTAATTATTTTATCAACTCAATAAGTAAATGCTATTAATAAATAAATTCTGAATTTTACAGAGAAAATAGTGTAGAGGGCAGATTGTTTCAAGCCAAGGAAAACATTAAAATTGATGGTCTTTATGGTTTCTATAGAGTTACAGATGTCAAGGAGAGAATTGGTTTTCTTCTTAATATGAAAACAGTAACTATTTATATTTTCCTTACAAATTTGTAACAGAGATAAAGTATATGAAATATTTTTTAATAATATTATTAATTTTTTTAGACAGAAATTGTTGAAGATGACAAACAATTAGTAACCGGTGTTGACTATTATTTTCTTGAAGAAGATTGTAGTAGATTTAAAGTTTCTTTGCCTTATAATCCATATTTTTATGTACTGTGTCGGGATGGTTCAAATCAAGAAGTAATAACATATCTTCTAAAGAAATTCAATGGTTTTCTGCTCAAAGCAGTAATTGCTACCAAAGAAGATCTTGACTTGGTATGCTTAACAATATTTCTTCATGTAAATGATAAACTATGATTCTGTTTGTTTATTTTTAATGAAAAATTTTATATATTTTAGCCAAATCACTTGAGTGGCTTAAAAAGAGATTATATTAAATTGTATTTTAGTAACACTACAAATATGATGAAAGTTAAAAAAGATATTATGAGTGCTGTTCGTGCAAATAAGGAACGTGAAAAGAGTAATACACATTATTCAAAATTACTAGCTGAAACTTTTAATAACACTGTTGATCACGATCATAAAAGAAAAATTATTGATCACATGGATAATGTACTAGACATAAGGTAAATTATTGCTATTTTTATGTAATGTATTTGCGTTGTGAATTTTCTTATTAAATTTTTAGGGAGCATGACGTACCTCATCATGTAAGAGTTTCAATTGATTTAGAAATTTTTGTTGGTGCTTGGTACTCAGTTAAAACTCGAGGTTCAAGTCAACCACCAATTATTACTCGAAGACCAGACATTGTTGAACCACCTGAACCAATAGTCTTAGCTTACGATATTGAAACAACAAAACTGCCTCTAAAGTTTCCTGATGCCAATAATGATCAAATAATGATGATATCTTACATGTTAGATGGACAGGTATGGATTTCTTTGGCTTCCAAAGGTAGCTGTTAAAGTTCATATTTATTAAAATAGTGTTTACACTGTTGTAAGTCTTAAGGAACCTTCTTTTATTTAAAATTCATAACGTCACTAAAATATTGTTTAATATTTAATAAAGATGTTGCACCAGCTCTACATGTATGAAGAAGTATGCTTTAAGAAACAATATTTATTTATTTGTTACTTCAAAATAGCAAAAGATAAGATTCAATGTTAAAATTATGGCTGTGATTGTATTTGTATTTAAAATCATACTTAATTTCTCTTTTCCTCCGATCGCGGGTGCAATCTCATGAAAACACGAAAAATGGACTAAAGCAGTGATCTTGGGAAGCTACAGATATACTTTCAATAAAAATATTTCAAATACATCTATTTATAAAAAAAAATATTATTTTAATCAATAGGGCTATTTGATAAATAATAGAGAAATAATTTCTGCTGATGTAGAAGATTTTGAATATACACCTAAACCTGAGTTTGAAGGATTTTTCACTGTGTGGAATGAGCCAAATGAAAAAGCAGTATTAAACAAATTTTTCAATCACATTAACGAAGTTAAACCTCACATTTTCGTAACTTACAATGGCGATTTTTTCGATTGGCCATTCGTAGAAACGCGCGCTGCCATTCACAACATGGATATGAAAGAGAGAATTGGTTTCGCAAAAAACAAAGAAGGCATATATTGCAGCAGAGCTTCTTTGCATATGGATTGTCTCTGTTGGGTAAAACGAGATTCTTATCTACCTGTAGGATCCCAAAGTCTCAAAGCAGTAGCCAAGGCAAAGTTGCGATACGATCCAGTAGAATTAGGTAACGATATGATTTTTCTTAATAAATAAAATATAGGCTTTAATAAATCCAATGAACATGATTAATATCAAAACATTATTTTATTATCCAACAGATCCTGAGGATATGTGCAGACTAGCCGCGGAGGAACCGGAGGTAATGTGCAACTACTCCGTCTCTGACGCAGTCGCAACATTTTATCTTTACCAAAAGTACGTTCACCCATTTATTTTCGCTCTGTGTACCATCATTCCTATGGAACCAGACGAGGTGCTACGAAAAGGTTCTGGCACGCTCTGCGAGTCATTGCTGATGGTCGAGGCAACCCGTGCTAATGTCATCTATCCAAACAAGCAGGAGGCCGAGCTGAGCAAGTTCACCTCCGACGGACATCTTCTTGATATCGAAACTTACGTTGGCGGTCACGTCGAAGCCCTGGAATCCGGAGTTTTCAGGGCGGACATACCCTACCGCTTTAAAATCGTGCCGAGTGCCGTAGATGAGCTCATAAGCGGTGTCGAAAAGGCGCTAAAACACGCGATCGAGGAGGAGGAGAAAGTACCGCTTGACGAGGTAACGAATTTCGAGGAGGTCGTTCAAGAAATCAAAGGTGAAATATAATTATTCTGTATACAATGAGGGTGAGAGATCAACTATTTACCATATTAATATTCTTTCAGATAAACTAGATAATTTACGTACTCAACCGCTGCGTACCGAGAAACCCATAATCTACCATCTGGACGTAGGAGCTATGTATCCTAATATCATCCTGACGAATCGTCTTCAGCCCTACGCAATGGTAGATGAGTCGACCTGCGCCGCCTGTGATTACAACAAGCCCGGCGCCAAGTGTCAGCGCGACATGGAGTGGATGTGGCGTGGCGAGTACCTGAAAGCCACTGCCGGCGAGTATCAGCGCACCCAGCAGCAGCTGGAAATGGAGAAGTTTCCGCCACTGATACCGGGCGGAAGGCATCGCGCCTTCCACGAGCTGAGCAAGCAGGAGCAAGCGGCTATCGAAAAGAAGCGACTGTCCGAGTACTGCAGACGTACCTACAGGAAAGTCAAGGAGACGAGGACTGAGGTGCGCTCACAGACTATCTGCCAGAAGGAGAACTCTTTTTATGTCGACACGGTAAGGGCTTTTCGAGATCGGCGGTACGAGTATAAAGGCATGACGAAGAAGGCAAAGCAACAGGTGAGAAATTAATTTTACGTGTGTTAAAGCGTGTTTTGGATTGATTAATATATTTTACTTGATAAAATTTAACAGGTAGCACAGGCCGTCGCCAACAACGACGCAGCAGCAATCAAATCGGCTAAAAGTCGTGAAGTATTATATGATTCCCTGCAATTAGCGCATAAATGTATTTTGAATTCATTTTACGGTTACGTGATGCGAAAAGGCTCACGATGGTTCAGCATGGAGATGGGTGGTATAGTATGCTACACCGGTGCACACATCATTATGAGAGCTCGAGAAATTATTGAGCAAGTGGGTAGACCGCTGGAGCTCGACACCGACGGTATTTGGTGTATTCTGCCGGGTTCTTTTCCCGACAATGTTCTAGTAAAAACGAGCAATCCCAAAAGACCGAAAATGGTCGTGTCTTATCCCAACGCGGTACTGAACTTCATGGTGAAAGACAAATTCACAAACGACCAATATCACGAACTCGTCGATCCAGGAAACAGAGAGTATAAAATCAGAAGTGAGAACTCCATCTTTTTCGAGGTCGACGGGCCTTATCTGGCTATGGTATTACCTGCGGCGAAGGAGGAAGGCAAAAAGTTGAAGAAACGATATGCGGTGTTTAATTTTGACGGCTCGCTGGCCGAGCTGAAAGGTTTCGAAGTAAAAAGGCGAGGTGAGCTGAGGCTCATTAAGATTTTCCAGTCATCGGTGTTCGAGGCTTTCCTAAAGGGCACGACTTTGGAAGAGTGTTACGCGTCAGTTGCAAAAGTTGCCGATTATTGGCTTGACGTTTTGTATACCAAAGGTTCAAATTTACCGGATTCGGAATTGTTCGATCTCATTTCAGAAAATAAATCCATGTCGAAAAAATTAGACGAATACGGAGCACAAAAGTCGACGTCTATATCAACGGCGAAACGTTTAGCTGAATTTTTAGGAGATGAGATGGTAAAGGATGCTGGACTAGCTTGCAAGTGAGTTATTTATTTTGATATCTATTTCGGTAATTTTAGGTAGTGTTTATTAATTCTCAATAACTTTCAGATACATTATATCCAAAAAACCATTGGGTGCCCCAGTCACCGAAAGAGCTATTCCGCTTGCGATTTTCCAGTCTGAACCCAGTGTCGCCAGGCATCACCTCAGAAGATGGTTAAAAGATCCAAGCATCCAAGAAATTAATATCCGTGAAATTCTAGACTGGCATTACTACATCGAACGTCTCGGCAGCACTATTCAAAAGATCATTACAATTCCAGCTGCGTTGCAAGGCTTAGCAAATCCGGTGCCACGAGTACAACATCCAGATTGGCTTCATAAAAAAATGCTAGAAAAGACTGATGGTAGAAAGCAGCGTAAAATTACGGACATCTTTCAGCGCGAGGAAAGACCAGTAGTCAATAATGAGGCTGAAGAAGAAGAAGAAAATACAGGGTCGGATACAGAAGCCGATAAGACAAATGAATCTGTGCCTGATATGGAAGATTTTGGTGCTCCAGGCAGTTCCAATAAACACAGAGGTGTAGTGGCTAATGTAACAAAGAGAAAAAGAACATTTTCAGATGAAGAACATGAAATTGCTGAAAAGGAAAGTAACAATTTGCTTACGGACAATTGGAGAAAGGTTTTGGGAAATCCACCTCCAACACCAACCACGAGGGTAAAATATTATAAAATAATTAAATGATTGGATAATTTATTTACTTTATTTCACAAATAATGTTGACTTCATTTGTGAACTGTTTTTTAGGACGAATTACTAGCTTGGTTGGCGTTTCAAAAAGAAAAATGGAAATATCAGGCAAGACAAAGAGCCGAAAGAAAAAAACTTGGTGCTCCTAAACGTCAAAAATTAAGTGCTAATGTGGGTGCAACTAAAACCAATAAGAATCCGAGTTCTAGTTTATTAGGCGGCTTTTTACAACGTGCTCAAAGGAAACTCTTAGAAACTCCATGGCAAATTATTCAAGTAAGAAAGCATTTAATAAGTAATATACGTAGGTATGGGCAAATAATTTATTAATCGTTCATTTTTATAAATAGATGAGTGAAACTAATGAACCAGGGCTATTTAGACTGTGGGTTTTGGTTGATCAAGAACTCCATCACTTACGTTTAACTGTTCCAAGGATATTCTATGTAAATACTCGACATGAGCGAAATGAATCTGATAATATTAATTCTTGGAAAAAGTGTCACAAAACTTTACCACGTTCACGCCCTGTTTATAACTTATACCGATATTCTGTATCTGAGAAAGTCTATCAATGCCATAGCCAGTAAGAATAAAAATAAATATTCAATAAGGTTTATTTTTATAAATAATGAATATTCTCGAATCTTTTTTTAGAACTTTGATGAATGATTTGATAGACCCTGATATTGAAGGTATTTATGAGACTCAAATGAGCCTTGAATTTCGTGCAATAATGACACTGGGCTGTGTGTGTGCTGTTGACAAGAATGCCATGTCAGATTTAAGAGATGGAACAGATAATTTTCATTTGGATCAATTAGTCTATAAGAGTATCGCTTCGCAACCTTATTTAAGAAATGTACGTATTTTTTATATAAATGTTTTACTTATAATTTTTAATTGATAAATTTAAATACTTTAGCTAGGAGGGATTAACAAAATATTTTTGTACCACCACTGGTCTGCCAGTAGTAATTTTCGTCGAGCAATGTGGAGTTTATTTTTGACAGGAACTAAAACATGTCATGTGTTCGTACAAGATACTGTTCGGACGGATCGCATGCCTAATATGAATACACTTTACGTCAGCGAAAGAAATAAAGCGTATGCAAATTTTATTTATTTGAGCTTACTGTGTAACAAATTTCAAATAGTCATGAAAATGTAGATTTTTATTTTTGTAGGATTGAATTAGGTGAAATTGAAAACATTGAATTAATGCCAGAATCATTGCAGTTTAATGTGCGAGTAGAAACTGACGTTAAAGTTATATATACCCAATTACAAAATGCACTAAAAAATTACAAGAGTGTTGCTAGAGGTGCAACAATTTTGGTTGTACAAACACCAATAGGTACGTGTAATTTCTGTTAATGTTCCTTTAAAAATAATTCTTTATAAAATTCAAATAATTCACAATATTTCATTTAGCAACTTCAACGTTAACTAGTAAAATGCCTTACTTGACCGAGTTTCCAGTAGTGAAAGCTCATATTCAAGATTTAGATAATCTTTACGATACACTTGATTGGCAGCGAATTGGATCTAAAATAATGCTTCGACATTACTTTAAAAGTGAACATGTGTTAAAACAACTTGTTGAGCAAGCTCGGTATTTCTATGCTCCTGTAGGCAATTTACCATGTGATATAATTATATATGGAGCTGATCTATTTTACGCTCGGCATTTACAAAAGGCTAATTTCGTTTTATGGTGGTCACAGTCACAAAAACCCGATTTTGGAGGTAGCGAAAATGATGATAGCAGGTAATTATAAAAATAAATAATTTTATAATTTTTAAACAGTTTTACCGTTTTAAATAGTTATATCTTAAAAATTATAATAATTTGATATATGAATAAAATAAATAAATAATAAGCTACAATTTTTTACATTTCTAAACAGACTCTTGACAGATTTTGAAGAAACTGGTTGCGTAAAAAATAAATCCGGTGCATATTCCAATGTATGTTTTGAATTAGATGTTGTAAGTTTAGCTGTTACTGCTTTAGTTCAATCAAATCATATCAACGATGTAGATGGTACCAGTACTTATGTAGCATTTCACAATGCTCAACAAGCGTCTTTACAAGTACGTAATTTAATTTTATATGTTGATTTATTATTTATAATTATAGACTAATACACTATTTCTCTAGGATATGGTTACAAACGATGGATCAGTAGCGTCTATACCTTCTTATGATGAAGCGTCATTGTGTGGACCAGCTTTTAAAATATTGAAAAGTATGGTCGGAAGGTGGCTGATAGAAGTGAGCAATTTTAAAAATCCATTTGCCGATTTTCTTCTAATTCACTTTTACAGGTTTATAAAATTAATTTACTATTTATGCAAGGTATACTCCAAGAATTTAGTTTATTTATCTTTTTATTTATCCTAAATTTTTTTTTATAGATGGCTGCGTTCGCCGACGTCTTATCTTTACGATCCGGCACTTCGACGGCTTTTGCAAAATTACTCAAAAAAATTGTTTGTACAATTAATATCAGAGTTGCAAAGATTAGGTGCGACTATTATTTATGCAGATTTTACAAAAATTACTTTGTGTACCAAAAAGAAAGATCCTAATGATGCATATAATTATACCCAATTTATTATCCAAAATATTGTAAATAAGGAACTCTTTCATAGTATTCATTTTGATGTTCGAAATTGTTGGGAGTATCTTGTCTGGCTAGATTCTGTAAGAAAATAAATCATATATTTTGGTAGTCAAGCAAGTTTTGTTCATACAATAATTTTATTTTTAATTTGTTTGTAGTCAAATTATGCTGGAGTTAGGAAAAATTTAAAAAATGCATCTCAACAAACTGAAACTGAAAATGAATCTGAACAAACGGAAGAAACTAATGAGGTAACAAACATACAATTAATATAAAGTGTACTTCAGTAACTAAGTGAACAGACTAAAGATTGCTTTTTATTTACATATTTTTAGGCGGAATTTGTTATGAATTGGAGCATGATCGAATATGTACCAGTAGAAATGTGTCAACTAATTTTTTCAAAAACAATATCTTCATACTTTGGAACTATTTACACAGAAATGCAATCAAAGTCTCCTGAAGAAGTTACAGCACTAGCCAAACAGCTTGTTTCAGGTGAAATGTCGCAAAAACTTTTCAAGTACGTGATCATTATATGTTTTTCATTAAAATAAGCTATGTATATATATATATTTCATATATTAATTAAAAAAATTATAGTTACGTACAGTCAATTTATAAAAAGTTTCCTGAAAAAATACTGAAATTAGAAGAATATCCTCATATTGAATTCGATCCACATAGTAAAAAACTAGCTATAAATCCAGCCCTGGAGTTGTCAAAAGCCATATGCAAAGTAAATTTTACTTTCATTATTAATTAATGTATAACACAATATTTATGGTATCATAAATTTATTTATATTTTCGTTTAAGGTCTTGTCTTTGGATTCTCAGATAAAAGATGAAGTTGAAAACTTACACAGAAATTTATTGAGATTAATTGATGTTGGTGCTTTTAGCGATAAAGCAGAATGGAAAGATCCTTGTATATCATTTATTTTACCTGAAGTATTATGCGAGAATTGCAATCACGTTCGAGACATTGATCTCTGTAAAGACAGTAATCAGGATGTAGAAGATAATAAGTAATTATCATTATCTTAATTATTTTTATATTTTATTCACATTTAAATAAATATAATTGCTATTCTTGCAGGCATGTTTGGAAATGTACGAATTGTGAATTGACTTATGACAATGATCAGATAGAATTTTCTCTTATAGATATTCTAAATCGTAAGAGTATGGCTTTTGTGATACAAGATGTACAGTGCTTAAAGTGTAATGAAGTTAAGCAAGATAATATTGTTCCACGTTGTTCCTGTTCAGGCTATTTTAAAACATTGATCCCTAGGGATAACTTAATAAGGACACTAAAAATATTCCGAATGATAGCTACAAAATGTCAAATGCCTATTTTAGCAGAAACTCTCCAGTTTATGTTGGTAAATGTAAATTAATGTTTAAATTATTTTTAAGAAATAAATTATTTTTATATGTATGAAATAAATGTAAAAAGTAGGATAGAATAAAAATTAGAAATTATTGTAGTAACCTTAACAATTAAAATTTATTCTACACCTTTGTAAGAATTACATTAAACGGAACTTATTATTCTGATGCTGATACTTTAGCTTGAACTTCAATTTGGGGTTCTGAAAAAAAAAAGAAAAATGAATGAAATAAAATTTTAATTATTTAATTAATACTTTTCTCAATGAAGAATTCTTAGAATATTATATTATAAATATCTTACCTGGGAAGGAAATTTTGGGGAAAGCAGTCATGTCAACTCCGTCACCTCCACCAAACTGCTTGGATATTTTCTCCAACTCCCGTTTTCGCTCCTGTTGGAGTTCAGGAGACAAATCCAATTTACCACTCCTGTATTCAAAAATAGAAGTATAAAGTTCAGTTTTGAAAATAGTTTTTATTAAATTTCAAATATTTTACTAAAATTTTTCAAGAACTTAATAAAATATATACAATGTAGTAGATCTGTTTCATAAATCAAGTTGAGTCAACCTGGTCTGATCCGAATGTTTAACAGTTCAGTATATTGTGCACCTAGGGAGGAAAAGTGAAGAATAATCGAGATTGCATATAAATAGTGTTGTATGATAAATATACATCTGAGGCTTTAACTTCTTTCCATGGTGCATACTGAGTTTGTTTGCTTAACAAGGACAACAATTTAACGTAATATAAAGTAATTGCTAAGATTCGGAACAAGAGCTTGGCCATCTTAATTTATCGAACAAACCTAATTATAATAAAAAAAAATTCCAAAGTAGATAAAATATGTTTTCAAAATCTTTTTAAATAGTAGCACAATAAAAGTAAAAATATAAAATATAACGATAAGTAACTTACGAGGATTTGGATTTGTATTCCCGAATTTTATCAATAAACAATTGTTGAATCGGGTCAGAGGCTTTCTGCAAAACTGGAGCAGCAACTCCAAAGTTCCGCTTCAGGAGTTTTGGAACTGATACGGTAATTCTTGGTGACAGCATTGTGTTATTTTAGCGACCTGCAAAATAAATACTTTCATTTAAAAAAAGGGTGAAACTATCTATTACGTAACGAAGCATTGCAAATTCTCCGCGCCTTAGATCAATGTTCTTTGGAGGTTAAAAATGTTTTGAGCTTCGAAACTTATTACCAGTAAGTACATTATTAACTCTAAATATTAGGCCAAACAAAAGGAAATTATAATATTTTTATTATTTATTTAAAGAAAGGATACTTAATCTCTCATCTTTTTAGATAAAATATAATAAAAAGATGTAAAATATAATTAACGACTTACGACTAGTTCTTCGATTTCGTCAAAATCAGCTGGTCTAAGAAAGCATAGATACCGCAGTACCACATTGAAGGTCTTCTCAACTTTGATTCAGAACGGAACTTTGTTGTCAGCGCCTCTTTATGAAATCCGGTTGAACTAAATTTAAAAAATGTGTTAGGCATAAACTACAATGTTATTTTGAATATTGACTATGTAAACTGTTATAGAAAAAAATTTTTAGCATAAAAGAGTGATTATTAAGTAAAAAAAATATTATCTGTCTATTTCTGCAGATTTGTAGTAACGTAGTAAACAGGGGCCAATTCGTACAAAGCAAATAACTGAAAATTAAATGGATTTTTCCCAGCTTATTGAAAAGGTAGGTTATTTTCATCATTTAAGCTAAATTTTTGAAAAAAATCCAATGACAAATACAAATTTGTCCACGGCGCAATCGTTAGATATCATGTTTTTAGTGCTATTCTATAATATTTGTGTTATAAGGCACTATGCAGAATTACTTGCAAAGTACACACAGAGTTAAAAGTACAACTCATTTGTGGAAAGGTTGTAAGTATAAACTGTATGTAAAAACGAACATTTCGCTTTGTTCTACATTTTGGCAAATAAAAACTTTTAGTTAGTAAGTAATCATTAACATGAAAACATCACTATTAACCATCATCGTTAAGAGGAAACATAAAGAATTTTTCCCTAGATATATCTCATTTTTTGACTTCAATTTTTAACAAAATGACTTCAATCTTGATTTAAACACTAGATAAGAACATTGTCTTTGTTTCAGGTCGTGAAAATTTTAAAATGTATATCAACAATCAATTATTATTAATTATTATTAATAATGCTAAGGTCAATAAAACAAGGAACGTTTTTTGTACTAATTCCCCTTAACATAAATGAAAAAATTCAAGAAACGACGCTGAAAATGATGAAGACAGAATAAAATCAAAATTTCAAAAAGATTCTCCTGAACTCAAACTAAAACAAAAT